>PVHY01000122.1:281476-321649 GCA_004024945.1 Uropsilus gracilis | reverse complement strand
TCTCTTTCCCACTCTGGTAGTCTCATCAATAATAAGATCTCTAGGGCTTGCTTTTGGTTTGATTCTACCTGACTCTTTGTTTTGTTTTTCTGTATTTCCCATCTAAGAACAACATCTGCTACTTATCTTTCTCCTTCTGATTTATCTCCCTTAGTACAATCCCCTTCACATTGTGGTAAATGGCAAAAGTTTTTTTTTTTTCCAGTTGAGTAGTATTTCCCTATCTATCTATCTATCTATCTATCTATCTATCTATCTATCTATCTATCTATCTATCTATCTATCTATCTATCTATCTATCTATCTATCATCTATCTGTCTGTCTGTCTGTCTATCTATCTACCACATCTTCCTGAGAGATTCATCTGTTTTATAACACTTAAATTGTGCTCTTGACTAATATAAATAGTGTTGCAATGAACACTGGAATGCACAATCCCTTAGAATTAGTGTTTTTATTTTTTTTTTCATTTTTTTGGGGGGTATATATCTAACAGTGTAATTTTGGAATTATGTGGCAGATGTATTTTTAGCATTTTGAGAAACCTCCATACTATGTCATAGAGGCTAGGTTAATGTATATTTTCATTAATAATGCAGCATGGTTCTATTTCCCCCACATACTTACCAACATTTGTTTCTGTATATTCTTTTCATTTTCCCTTTAAAAAATTTTAATATATATTTTACATCATTTTAATCCCCAGGGGTCACCCACCACCTCCCCTCCCTGGCTGCTCCAGCTGGTCACCCCACCCCCCAGTTGTGTACTTTCGTTTGGTTGTCCATACATTAGTGAAACTCTTTAGTTTTGTCTTTTTCCTTCTGACTTGTTTCTGCCAATATGATTTATTCTATGTACATCCATTTACCATAAAATCATCAAATTTGTCATTTTTAATTCATGTGTAATAGTCCATTGTGTATATATAACACATCTTTTTCATTCAGTCATCTGTCATGTGGCATTTGGGTTGTTTCCATGTCCTTGCAATTATAAATAGTGCTGCAGTAAACATCAGGGCACAGGTGTCCCTTTGTACAAGCATTGATGTCTCCTTTAGGTAGATTCCCAGAAGAGCAATAGCTGGGTCAAATGGTAGTTCCATCTTCATTAGTTTGAAGGTCCTCCACACAGCTTTCCACAGTGACAGAACCAGTTTGCATTTTCACCAGCAATGTAAGAGTGTTTCTTTCTCTCCACAACAACACCAGTACTTGTTGTTGCCTGTTTTTTGGATGTGGGCCATTCTTACTGGTGTAAGGTGGTATCTCATTGTGGTTTTGATTTGCATTTCCCTGATTGCTGGTGACATTGAACATTTTTTTCATGTTCCTGCTGATAATTTGTAGTTCCTCTCTGGAGAAGTGTCTTATTAGTTCTCCCCCATTTTTAAACCGAATATTTTCTTTGTTTTTGTTAAGTTGTGTGAGTTCTTTGTGTATTTTTGTTATCAGACCCTTATCACTCATATGGAGGGCAAAAAAATTTTTCTCACTCGGTTGGGTTTCTTTTTGTTTTCTCTGTTGTCTCTTTTGCTGTACAGAAGCTTTTTAGTTTGATGTAGTCCCATCTGTTTATGTTTCCCTTCATTTCCTTCTGCTATAGATGTGTCCAGAAATGGATTTCTGAATTGTCTCATGGAGGGTTTTGCCCAGGTTTTCCTCTATGTATATTATGGTTTCCAGTCTTACATCCAAGTCTTTTATCCATTTTATGTTGGTTAAGGATGTTTCTTGGTTCATTTTTTTGCATGTCTTGGCCCAGTTTTCCCAGCACCATGGATATTCTGATATAGGTGTGAGATGGTATCTCATTGTAATTCTGAATTGCATTTCTCTCATGAAAAGTGAGACGAACAATTTTCTAATGTGCCTGCTGGCCATCTGTCTGTCTTTAGTTGAGAAGTGTTTGTTTAACTCTTCTGCCCATTTTTTTGATTGACACTTCTGCAGAGACTATGTTCCTAGTTTCTAGTGGATTGCTGGGGCAAGTGGAACTTGATCAGAACTTTCTATTCCTGATAAGCACCCCAATAACTCACTTATTTCTAATGACAGATTCTTGGGGATGTATCTTGTTAACTTGGGTTGGGAAGGAAACAAATTTCATAGGCTCCATCAATGAATCAGATCACCCTTGTGTTTCTGCACCACTTTGTTGAATCTGTTTCTAGAAAAATATCCACTTGTTCAGTTTGGGATTCAAGATCTCAAATTTCAATGTAGGGAAATTTAAGGAGCACAGTGTATGTGTACAGAGGAGGGAAGACCCAGAGTAGAGACATACTCTAAATTATCCACTGATTTTTTCCATGTCTAGAATTAGTTCAGGTTTCTTTCATAAATTGTTTCTGAGAACTGTATCTGAACATGTATCTAAATTATAAATTCCTTGTATATATAAATGCCATGGATTTGAGGATATGCTATATACCATGTAGGTGAGAGACTTCCATCTTGCTTCTTAGTGGTTGGATTTTTTTCATGACATCAATCAAATAAACTGCATGAGCAAATTACTTTAATTTCAATACAGTTCTTGCTGTGTAGCTAGAAACCCTAGACCACCTTGAATAGCTAGGGTGAGAAGGAGGGTGGTAGCCATTTGAAAGAGTGTGGTTTTGCAGTTCAGTATTGGGTTGGGCAGTTCTGGCTTATGAACATGAGAGAGGATTTTATATTTGCTAGTGACAAAACCTATGGGGTCAGTGCTTGTAAGCCTTACTGGTTTAGCATTCATTCAAAGTTCCTTTAGGTATTCAAGATAGACTGGGGTCCCATGTAGTGAATCCCAAGTAGTAATTTCTGGTTCCTTGAATTTTATTCATCTAGTTTCAATTTCACTACTAATGTATTATGGTTCGTAATTTAAAAGGAAGGATTTATGTGCATATAACAATTTCAAAAGGAGACTCAGGATCTATTATTCTATAGTGCCTTTCTGCCCTTGAGCTCACAAGGCTTTGTAGATAAGAAACTGTATCTCGGATACTTTTGAGTTGTTGGAGGACTGTCTTTCCAATTGGCCAGCTTTAGGAAACCTCTATTGTCAGACTCTAAAACTTCTGTCCAATCAGAAGCCTGGAGGAAAACCTTCCAACAAGATTCTTTCAAAAGAATCTTTATAACAAGACAAAAGGTCAAATAAGGAAGGGATTTCCTTTCTCAGCAGTATTCAACCAAAGAATTGAATTAGAAGGGACATCTTCAGCACAGAGGTGCTGCAGAAATCAAGGTCCAGGAATACAGGAATATTCTTCCCATGTTGGTATCACCAGAATGCATTAGAATCTTATGAACTTTCCTCCTCGGAACTATCTGAAGTTCAAGTAGGTTTTTCCCAAAGAGCAAGTGGATAATAATATCTGAGTAAGATTTTCACAGATATAATTAATGCAATACCAGATATTTGGAATAGAAAACAATTTAAAAAATATATGACTATATATGTAAGTTAAAAAACGTTTAATCAAATAATAGTTAAATGACTCAGTGATTGCTAAACGTTTTTCTATGCAAAGTGTCCTGTGGTTGCTTCTGCTATTTGAGCCTCAACATGCTTGAAGGTAGCTGCAATGTATCTCTCACCAGTTCTCTCTTGAGAAAGAGTTGCCTCAGTTATCTCAGAGAACATCTTTAGTATAGTACAGTTTCTTTTATTTATTAGTACTTCCTCTTTCCTCCAAGTAACCAAAAAGAGGAACAATACATTGTCTTGAGTTGGGTTTCCTAGGAAACAGAGGTTAAAAGGGAGTTTTTTTGCACAAGAAAATACTTTGGGAATGTTGTGTGTTCAACATCTGTGAAGAATAAAGGAAGAAGGAATAGACAGAGGGAGCACTGCCATGCAGTCCCTGAGAAGGCTATTTCTGACCCCTTGGGAAATCTGAGGCTGAGATGGTCTTGCAGAATGCTCCAGACTTGAGGCAACCTCATGTGCCAGTTACTGATATGTCTTGCTCTCTCAGGGGAGGACATGCATTTGGGCATAGTAGATATTTGTGGCTGGCAGTAATTTCCAGAAAAGGTCTCAACTGACAGCCTAGTCATTGACACCACCTGGAAATTTTTTTTGCAAGACTTGATGCATTTGTTTGTGATGGTACTGTTTCTCACCAGTGTATTTGCTTATTTTCATGGTTGGATTTCCTCTGTGTAGGGTGTGTCTACAGATATCCACATCCTATGTCGTATATCTGGAAGTAGTATGTCTACATAATGATAGGTCTATGTGAGTGTGCTATGTTGTTATGCTTAGGATTTTAAGGAATCCCTGAGTATGCAGAGGCAGACAAAAATCCCTGAGTGTGTGGAAAGGGGAGGTGTTTTAGAAATGAATTTTTTAAAAAATGTATCTGATTTAAATTCCTCTATGAAGTCTGGGTGTGACTTTAAGGATGACAGAGTTCTAAGCCCCTGGCTTCCTAACCATTTTTAGCTAGATAATGATTAAAAAAACCCAGCATATTCCCTCTGAGTTATGATTGTGACTAAATTGTGACCACTCTGTGGGGGTGGAAAGTGAAATATATTCTTGCCCAGAGGCAAAACATTTCACTGAGTCTCTTGACTCTGGAGTCTTGGCTGCTGTGCCTTCTAAGCTCTAGAGGCTTTTGTGCTGTCTGCTGGCAACACAGTCTGCCTGCCGATCCAGTACTACCTTGGTCCGGCTATTGAGAGATAATTCAAAATGTCATTCACATGCCATGCCTTCTGCTGAATTGTGGCTGCACCTACCACTTGAGTTATTAGAATTCTTCCAGACTCATTTTATGAACAAGGAATAATAAACTAACTTGCCCATGATCTGCCTGGCTTGCTAGTAAGGTACTCATGCATCTAATTTGCTCAACATGTATATGCTTTCTTTGTTGTTTTTATATACTTGGGAGTAATAGCCTCTTTTCATTTATATTCATTTTTTTGGTTCAGAAGACATGATTTGACCTTTGAGTCCAATCCTTTTGACCACAAATTGCACAGCTTTCCCTAATTCCTGAAAAGAGGTCTTAGAAGGCAGTTCTTGACAAATGCCTGTGATCTGCATAATCTGGGACAGTCCCTGCCTCATCAACCACTGTTCTCAGATGTGCCCAATGATTTCTTTCTTCACAACACAAGCCAGGAACAACCAGCATTTGATACATTTTCCACTAAAGGCCTTTTCTGAAGCATATGATCATAAAAATTTGATCCAAAAGGAACATTGCTGTAGGTAGAAAGACATAAACATTTACCAGGTTAATGGGGCCCTCTTTCCTTCTTTCTTAGTTTCAGGGAACTTGGGCCCCATCTGACTTTATAACTGAACTTGATTTCCTGGTAGACACATCAGCAAATAGCATTATGAAAGTCACCTTCAACCTTCTATCCAATGAGTTACTTGGTATTTTCCTAAGTAATGGTACTGGAAAGACAGCTCCCAGTGAGCAGGACCCATCTTCTTTTGGTATGAGGTGGTTGACACCCTCTCAATGATGGCTGGAGGTGAGAGATTGGCATTTGGGAGTGCCTGAATAGTGAGAAATGAAGCAGCATTAGATGTGTCTTGTACTGGGCTCTCTGGCAGTCTAGATATTAATATTAAAGGTTATAGATAAGCATCTTAAAAATTTCCCTGCCTCAAATAGCCCCAAATGTATTTATAAGAGCACTTAGTATTTCTAAGAGCAATGATGAAGTATGAGATCCAAAAAAGTTCAATATTAGTTTAAGTAGACTCATATTTTAAAGTAATCAATTGACTCAACATTCAGAAATCCATTCATATTAAGAATTATGACACTGTCCCTTAGATCTCACTTACAAGTGGTAAGGCGTGTCTTAACTGTAAACTTCTATTTTTATTAACAATGTCATTCCCCACCACCTCCCATTAGTGGTATAAACAAAAGCTTTCTGGTTAGAATCTGGCTTGGAATGATTTGAATAATCGTGAATAAAAAATAAAGCACTTAAATCACACCTTTCAATAGTATCTCTATCAAGTGGTGAAAAGTAGGAGAATTTTTTTTTTCTAAGTAATTTTCTGAAGGGAAAGATAAAGGAGAGAGAATGGGGTCTCCTTTTCATATGTGAAAAAAGCAAAGTCTCTTTTAAACTTTCACTTTTTGTTAAAATACACAATTGAATTAGAGAATTAGAAACTCTAAATTGCAAAACTAACAAATACACTAAAAGTAAAAGCCAGAGGTCAGGAAATTTTTCCCAAAGTGCCAGCTTATAACCCTCCTGACTGAGGTCCAGGCATGAACCAGTTACCCTCTTCAAGGAAAACGACTGATATCACTTCAGTTTCCGAATGACATTTCCCTGAATAGTTGCAGAAGACAAAATTTTCAATTAAATAACTGACTCACTTAAGAATTAAAAACATTAGAAAAGACCCCAAAGAGGAAAAAGAAAGGGGACTGAATTATCTGCTGCTAATTTCCCCCTGAATCACTTCCCTGGTAACTTTAGAAGTGAATGGAGAGAATCAAGAATTGAGGGAAGAAATCTCAGGCTATGCTTGACACAGATCTAGAAAAGTCTTCGGCTGATTTCTTAGCTGATTTATGAACAGTCTTATGAGATTTAATCCTCCACCATTTCCCCATCCTAGTTTTACCAATTTTCTGTCTTTCTTGGTTCATTCAGAATATTTTTCCCTTTTTTTCTTGCTTCAGTATCCTGCCAAGAGCCCACAGAATGTAGAATACACATTTCCAGTGTGACTTCCACTGGATGAAGCTACTTTAAAAAGAGACTTTTTAAAATTTACTCTGTGAATTTGTTAATTTTTTTTAGTGACATATCATTTTGAAATCGGGTAAGAAACAAGCAAAATGGGACGCTCAACCAAACTTACAAAGGGGAGCAGCTGGCCCTTTAAAAGTCAGCCACACACCAGGTTCTTCCCAGCCTGTGCATTCAGTAGCAAGACCACATTAAACCTTAATAGGGAGGCAAAAACAAACTTGCTTATTGAAAGACAAATTAGACAAGAGACACTAAGGGTACAGGAACCCCTTTGGTAATCTTACTACACAGTCCAGTCTCTCGTCCAAAAGTGCACATGGCTGAACAGCTATGTACATCCACAAAATGGTGGCTGCCTCACCTTAAACCAGATGAAGGAGTAAAGATGGTGCCACCACTCCTTCAAAGACACAGTTCCACTTACTGCAAGCCAGAAGTCAAGATGGCGTCATTGATCCTTTTCCAAAATCAGGAGATTTAAACCCAATGAGGAAAACCAGGATGGCATTGTCAATTCTCCAAAAGGCACAGCTCTGCATTCTTTCAGCTCCACCTCCAAAGTGACTTGGCATCAGCAAAACTCACTTGATACAGCAACACAGCAAGCACTTCTGACATCTCACGTTGAAAGCAGCAACACAGTAAACTCTCTTCAGTTCTCGAGAAGACTTCCAAACCTTGCAGTTTAAAAATTAACCCAAAATTTCAAGTGCCACATTTCCAAGACAGCTCACACAGGTCACAAGTTTTTCCAACATGCTCCCCCAGGCTCCTCACCGGCCCGGGCTGGGAATGGAAGCCCGCAGCTTGGCTTCCTTCCCTGCCCTGCTGCCCCACATGGCAGCAGCAGCTCTGAGGCTTCCCAGCCTCCCTGCTGCCCCTCTCTGCACCTTCCTTTTCCGTTCTCTGTTCTCTTCTTTCCTGTTCTCTCTTTTTCCCTGTCTATTTCTCTGTTCCCTCTCTAATCATTTAATCTCTTTTTCTCATGAGAAGGCTTATCTTTCCTTCTCCAAGTCTCCACCCACCAGGACACAATGGTTGCCATTCTATGCAGCACAATCAGTACTGGGGGCCACAGCCCCTTAACAATTCTACACCTGAAGAGGATTTCACCTCTTCAGTGTAGTCACCATAGTTTTCTCACCACCAAAGCTCCCATAGTCATAACCATCATAACCCAATGTGCTCTCCTCCCCACCTGTTTTCTAGTGTTCTCTTCTCCTCTTCCCTTTCTGAATGTTTTAGATCTATGTTCAGTTTTCAAGGGTCAATTTTTTAAACTTGTTGGAGGGCATCTGTCATTAACATAGCAGATGTTATGCATTGATAGTAACATTGTGTAGCTAGTAGTTATTTCCCTTTTGCTTTAGGATTGTAAATTTCAAGAAGGACTTGGCAATATTACAGAGATTTGACTTTCTAATTTGACTGTTTCAGGGCCCAGATGAACAAAGCCTATGTTGACTATGCCATGGTGTGGATGCTGATCTTCATTAGGATTCATAGTTTTCTTTTAGAAAGATAAAAGAGGCGGAGAAAAGAAAAACAAAGCTTTTATGGTGTGAGGGGATTGACAGGGACTCCCACTGAGAAGGGAGGGAGAGACAAGGAGAAGGGATCAATATACCCTTGTGAAGAAAGGCAAGATTCAGTCATTTTGGGAAGATGGAGGCTCAGTTGTGGGGCCACAGCTGAGGCACAGAGAAAAAGTAAGACCATGACACGTGAGCATTAGCCCAGGCTGGCGAGAGACGTATGATTTGGGGGCAGCCATGGTACTAGCCTTTGGGAGCAGCATGGGCTGCGGCAGGACAGAAAGACAGAGAAGCCTTGGGATTTTACTGTAAACACGCAAGTGGTCTGGGGCAACCATAACCTGATGGTTCGTGCTGAAGGAGTCTGAAGAATTTGGAAACTTGAACTTTGTATTGGGGCTTGTCTTATCTAGTTTAATTTACAGGGGCAGTTAGTAAGGCCTAAGAAGATGGATTTAGTATTAGTTCCTGCTCTACCTTGCAGTTTCTCTATTGCTTAAAGTTGAAACAGAAGCCGAAAAGAAGTGGAACACCATGTCTTGGACCATGTATTTGGAGGAAGCTAACATAGATGCCAAAGGAGGAAAGAGAAATGCCATTTTGGAACGTGTGCTTGTGAACTCTAATTGGACATGTGGTGAGGTAACTAGGGACTAAGGACAGTTTTGGACATGTGGTGGGGTAACTGGTTTTTTCATGTTTATTTTGTAGCCCATATAATGGTGTAACTGGGGTTTTATATGCTTATCTGTTTAGGTAATCATTTACTTACTTGCTTACATAGTAATAAATAGTTTGGTCATGTTAAGAGTTTGGTGTGACTTTGGAATTACATAGCCAAGCTGCAGGTGGGAAAACCCTGAAAGGGGCAGGAATTGGTTGAGGAATAAAATTTTCTTTTTTTCTCCTTTAGTTTGGAATGGAAAAAGGCCCTGGGACAAATAGCAGGTATCTAAATGATAAAGGTAATATGTATGTGGAAGCTTAAGGGTTAATAAAGGCTTTTTTTACCTGTTTTGTATCAGATTAAAAAGCTAAAAGTTTTCCTCTGGTTTAGAAAAAGCTGGTAAAATGACTTTTTTTAGTAAAAAGATTGCCCCTGCCTCCTGCCTCTGATAATAAACTGATTTGTCTTTCTTTGATCCTTGGTTTCTTAGGTTTCTCTATATTCTACCTATAGATGATATCATTTCATATAGTATTTATCTTTCATCTAACTCACTTAGGATAAACCCTTCCATTTTCACTCATGTTGACACAAATGACATGAGTTTAATTAATTTAATTTATTAATATATATATATATATATATATATATTAATAAATTAAATTATATATATATATATTAAATTATATATATATATATATATATATATATATATATATATATATATATATAATCTCACATTTTCCTGATTCACTCATTTGTTCTGGTAGCTCTTAGGTTGTTTTCATATTTGACTATTTAAACAGTGCTGCAACAAGCACAAGGATACAGGTTTCCTTTTGAAGTAGTCTTTTTTTGTTCTATGAGTAGATACCTAAGAACATAATTGGTAGGCCATATGTTATACTTGATCTTAGCCAAAAGGCTGAGAAGCGATGCTGGGCCATATGTTAGACCCATTTTTAATCTTTTGAGGAAACTCCACTCTTCTTTTCATAGGGACTGGACAAGTCTACATTCCCACCAACAGTCAAAGAGGGTTCCTTTTATTCCTCATTCTCAACAGCGCTTGTTTATTTTCTTTTTCTTTCATGTGGGCTACTCTATCACTGTAACTTTGATTTGCATTTCCCTGGTGAAAAGTTATGATGAATATATTTATATATGCCTGTTGTTATTTGTAGGTCTTCTTTGGAGAAGTTCCTTTTTAGGTCTTTCTATTGTTTGACTAGGTTTTTTATCTCCTTTCTGTAGATCTTTCACATCCATACCTTGTCAAATATATGGTTTTCTCCCATTCACTATGCTATATAATCTGCAGTTCTTAACAAGCCAGGTTGCATGTGAAATAGATATTATCACTTCATTCACATATTTAATTCTGCCACCACTCCATTTACTGGTCCATCCCTGGGCTTTGGAAAAAACTCAGGAACAGGGTGAGTATGCCTCTAGGGTATCTTAGTTGGCAATACAATTTTGCTTTTACTTTTTCACTCACCTGTTTTGACATGATGGCTTCAGATTATCTTTCCCAAAGTATATAACTTTGAAACAAGTCATTTTAAAATAATATTCATAGTAATAATATGCTGGTGAAATCATGGTGTAAAGAGTTCTGAACTTGTTAGAGGCTTGTCTTTTGATAATGAATCTCTATCTCTCTCTTTTTGACATTTTTCACTTATGTTTTGAAGATAAGCTTTTACCCCAGTAAGGATGTTATGAAGCATATAGCATGGATTGTTGGAGGTAGAACACAATTTTATTTAGGATAGAAAGTAATAAGTTGAGACCAGTGAGACACCAGGTTCATGTTGGAGAGAGTGCCAGAGAGGCCAGAGGGCCTTGTGATTTCTCACAAGATGCTCCCAGCACTAGTCCAGGCAGGCAGAGTCTTCACAACCCTCTGATACTTCACTAGTGCTTGCCCAGACTGCTGAGACCTCAGACCCACACTGTAGAGGGTGCCAGAGCAGCAATAAGACTCACAAACATTTGCAAGACCTCAAGGGACTCTATCAGAACCCACTTGGGCATATAGAAGCCTTGTGATCACCCTCAAGATCCCCCAGTATTCACATTGACTGGTATGCCCTTGGCCTACACCTACACCAAGAAGTAAACTGGAGTGAGTAGTGGCATCCTGGCTTCCTGGCCTCCTGTGAGACTCTATCATTGCTCTTCACATAGCTAGGAGAGCTACTGTGCCACATACTAAGACCTGTAGAAGTGGGGTGGGGAGGAACGGAACCAGAGGTTCTGCTGACTAGTACTAGCCACCCCAACCAGGACTGCTATACATTGCATATCCACATCTGCCCATAGAAAGGCCCCCAGTACTACATTGGTCAGTTGGTAAATGTCCAAAATAGTAGAAGGGAAAGATCACACCCATAGAAGGATTACCTACAGCAGAGCAAACCTGAATGCAAACAATGGGGAGAAAGAAAAATACAAATGACTCAGCAAGTAACTGGTGGAACAATACACCACAGAAAGAAAACCAATTTCTAGAACCCAATAACACAGACATAGAAGCGCTTTCTTCCTGTCAGATAAAGAATTCAAAACTTCCATAATCAAGAAAACCAAAGAATTACAAGAATCAGAACAATGTATAGAAAACTCAGAAAAGTAGATCAGAGACAAATAAGAAAACACAGAAAAGGAAAAAGAAATTATGAGAAATAATCAAATAACAGAATGTTAAGACTGCATTTTTAAATAAGAAAATATTGGAACTATATGATATAAATATCAAGGGAGGAAGTAAAAATCTTATGGAAAAAAAAAAGTCATGAAAGTAGAAGAGAACAATTGGAAAAACAGATCAGTAATTCTAAGATGCAGATATGAAAAGAGCCAAGATAGAAAAAAAGAAAATCAAAGAAAAGAGAATAAGGAAATACTTTAAGAATTACCTGACTCCACAAGGAAGGGAAATAAAAGAGCCCTAGGAATCACCAAAAAAAGAGAAAGAATCTGAAAAACTGTTTAAGGAAATTATCAAAGAAAACTTCCCACACTTGAAAAAAAAATAGTGATGCTGACAAGGGGGAAGACACAAGTAACATGTAAAGGAGCACTGATGAGGTTACCATCAGAATCCCCTGAAAAAATATTATGGGCAAGAAGAGAATGGAGTAGCATGTTCTAAATACTTCAAGAAAATAACAGTCTGAAGAACTTCCTTTTATTTTCTTCTTCTGCTTAACCACGATTTATAAGAAGAAAAAATATAATGTTGAAATAGGATAAACAGGAGAGGGAAAAGGAACCTTGATTATTATATATTATATTGGTCATTAAAGTGGCATAGATATTTATCCAAAGATATTGGGAATCACTTTTTGTTACTAATTACAGTACTATTGACAGTGTTTGTAGATTAATTTGTTGAGAAGACCTAATGAACTCTGATCAGAGATCCTCTTTCCAGTCTTATGGAAATCCATAGTCTTTCCATGCTCTTGGAATGCCTGGTGTGGGAGGGAGGTTGGTACTCATAGCCCATTGGGCTCCAACATCTCCTGACTTTGGAAAATCAATAATAATAATCAAAGTTGTTGATTATTTTACTAATTCAGGAAACTTGTTGTCTTTCACAATTTGTTGATTCAGATGTGGAACTCAGCTACTTTGAGGCCAACGTTAACCATATAGATCAAAAGTAACGATATATTTATAAATTCTCCTATGTAGTGGGGACTTTTGTGAATTGGGAGACTGCCAGTAGGAACAGGGATTGGGGAAGTATAAAATATGTAATCTCAAAATCCAAACACTTTCGGAGTTAATATTCTTGGTGTGTGTGATGTGGTAACATACCCAATGTTGTAAACCAATGTTGTCAACACAATATTGTAAACCGGTTTTGCTTCAATCAAAATATAAAGTAGATAAATTTAAATATAAAATTTAAACTTTGAAATGTTTAAAACATACTTGTAGAAATATAAAATAATGAAGACTGATATACCTCCCACCTTGACATCTTAACATAAGATACCTAAGATACAGATATATTAACACACGTTAGACATAACATATGCCATCTTATCACACTACTAGACATTTTTGATCCATCTTTTTAAAGAAACATGACATTGTAACTACAATTCAACTTTCTATTCAACCCTACTTGATTTAGAGTCTTTCTCTCCTCTGGTAGATAACCACTCATAAATTACATCAATATTATGCTCAATCAATATTATGCTTTCTATCTTCCTTTTACCCACATATGTTGTCATGATCAGTATAGATTAATGTATTTCTTGTTCAACTTGACATAATTGTTATCAAACTGCTTATAGCTATAGCATTCTTTAATTTTTTTTTTAATTCAACATTGATGCATGTAACTCTATTTCATTCTGTGGTAGCTCACTTAGTATGAACAGTGTATGCATTTTTTTGTCTTCTAGACAATGAATATTTGGTTATTTTCAGAAAGTCTTAGCTATCACATGCAAAGCCGTAACACACACTCTTTATTGTTCTTCCAGTGCATGTGTGCAAGTTTCCTGAAGGATATATCTAAAAGTCACCATTGGTCACTTCACTTATTTCAGAAATCCTAGGCTTATATTATTCACTAATTCCAATAACTTTAAAAAACTTTCCATAATTTTCTGCATTAAATACTTTTCTTCCCTTGAGATAATTTGCTTCTTTCTTTTTTTTTTTTTTGTTGAGTAATTCACCTCTTTCTAATCTTTATACCCAAGCTAAACTCAGTTGCTGTTTCATCTTGTCATATGCAATTCCTTTATGGAATTCTGAAAAACCAAAGTTAAGCAAATGAACAATTCCTTTTCTAATACAATCCAGCCTCTTTAGAAGTAAATTTAATTATATTATATTTAATTTTATTTCTCTATTACTTTTGGACTCTCACAGGAGAATGGTTGAAGTAGGAGATCACAATGTACTCATTAGATTTTATCGGAAAGAATTAGATACCCCATTTATTTAGCAATTGTTTGCTTTACATGTTTATTGGGCACTGTGCTAGTTATTGGAAGGATGACAGAGGTCAATAAGATATAAACAGAAATATACATCTCAGCATATTCTTATTTTATTTATGAATATTTTAAAATTATTCATTCAAGAATAGAACAGAGTGCTGGAGAAATACTGGGAAAGGCTTGTTACTGAAAAGTCTTCAGAAAGGAGATGGAAGCAGAAAGATAATTGTTACAGAGCCTGGTAGTATATGTTGATACTGTGGTTGGGACTGACAAGGAATTTGGTGGCCAGATTTTAAAATCCTGAAAGGAAAATTGAGGAGCAATAGAAAATAAGGTAGGTTGGTGCTAGATTTGTGTGCTTGTATACACTAGGCTGAACTGTTTGAATTTTAATCTATAACCAATCAAGGGATACACAGGGATTTTAAGACTTAAAAACTGTAGGGGTATAAAAGAATTTCCACAGTCCCTCTGGGGTCATTTAAGGCTGGTTGAATAATCAACTTAACATTGAACAGATTAGTAGCAGAAAAGACTTAATTTAATTACCTGCATATGGGGAGGCAACACATACATGGATTCTAAGGCCAAGGGGGCAAAATAAAGGTAGATTTCCTAAGCTAATGGAATGGAATAGAGCCCGAGTCTTCCAGGAGTGAGGAGGGCACTCACATAATGAGGAGAGGGTGACTCAGATGGTGAAGACCAGCTGCTGTGCAATGAGATGAGTGCCCTCCATTGAGATCGCTTTATCTAATAGAATTATATACTTTTTTTCTGGTAAAAAATCCTAATCATCTAGAATACTCCACCAATTTTCATTCTTCTTCGCAGTTAGGGATTGATACACATTTCTCATGATCCTATAAAGCCTCAATTGGCCTCAACATAAAATAGCTTACATACCAAAGTGACACAAGCTTTTTCTGAACATTTCAGGGAGTCCTAACTCTCAAGACATTATAATTATTAAATCTGGGTTATAAAAAAGAAACTAATAGCTGTAGTTGCTTGTAAACTTGTAGAACATTAAAATCATGATGGTGGTGTTCCAGGGGAGAATGAAGAGGGAATGATCTAAGGTAGCTGAGGAAGAATGGACAGTAAATAATACAGAAAAATTGAGAACTAGTCAAAGTTTAACTTTATGAAGCACAATGATTTATTTTTGAGGACTGAAAGCAAGAAAGAGTTAAAGATTAGAAGAATCCTAGCTTGGGAGACTAAGCAGGTCAGAATGCCATTCTCAAAAAAAAAGAGAGATATTTGGGAAGTGAGACATGTCTTTTTTCAAAGGTTATGAGCTTATCTTAAGAAACTTTTAATGCCAATTGAATAATATTGTCTGTCTGTGGAACATAGTGAGTGAAACCATGATTTAGTATTTAGGTAAGGGAGAAAAATAGGGCAGGGTTTCAATATTGCCAAAAACAATAGAGAAATCAAGAAAGGGGAAAGCAGCTTATAAGTCATATTGAATTGACAATCAGCAGATCATTGTAGACTTTTTCAAAAGCCAGTTAAGTAGTGGTGCAGTTGAAAGGGCTTTGGTTGAATGAATGGAAGTTGATATTAATAGACACTCTTCATTTTATTGCATTTATGTGTTCTCTTAGTCTACCTTACCAATAAAATTCTGGTTTCTTCTAAGGAGCAGAACATTTAGGGAAAGCTGATGAGATAATTCTGGGCAAGGAAACATAAGTGGAAATATATCGTTGATTTCCAAGGAAATTTTTGATTTCCTGATTGGTACTGCTTCTTATCATATTTCCTCTGTGCTTTTCCTCCATTCCTAGAACACTAAATGAGACAACAAAAACTTTATATTATTCATTCTTGAATGCTTATATGGTCAGGGTCATGAGAAAGAAGTCATCATTGAACTATGTGCAGTCATGTACTATCTGAGCTTTACCTAGATAATCCCGAGATACAGTGGGCATGTTTGCATCATCAGAAGTTGATTCCTTAAGTTGATATCCTCCCTAAACTTTGGTGATAGAGAATCTCTGAGTTTTCAAAGTTGTTGGAAAAATTAACTTCATCCTCCCTTATATAATCAGTCCCTGGACACCTACATTAAGATATCTTGGGATATCTGTAGAAATGTCCTCACCAGAGTTTTAATCAAGACTAAATCAGATAATCTGTGAATGGATTTTGGAAACATACTATAATACAACAATGTTAGGGAAATACAGCTTTAATGCATAATTTTCCTATACCACTTTTAGGTTTGTGCATGTAGGCATGGAACCTACAACTATGAGAAACCAATGACAGCAACTTTGTGTTCATTATTTGGGGGTGGTTGGTTACCTGGGTGTTTTAAAAGTCTAACTGGTGGTCAGGTTACTGACATACTCTAGATTGATCCGATATAAATCATACTTTATGTCTTTAAATTTTCTGGAGGAATGGGAAATCTTGAGGACTATTGAATAACTGAACGGGATATAGAGAGGAGTGAATCTTTTCATTTTCCTGGCTGTTGAGTCCATAAGCATACATGAAGTAGGGGGAGTGGGGTGGGAAACAAAGTCAGAATATTTCCATAGAGATAAGGAGCTAGAAAGAGGAAGTTGGAGTTGGAAGTCAAGTTGGTGAGTTTATACCAGCTGTGTTTTGAGAAATTAGTCAAGTTTTACACCACTGTAAAGATTTTGCGAATCACTAGAGTAGTTCATATTTCCACCTGCCATTTTAATTCCTATGAAGTTTGGTGGGTTTTAAAAGAGAATCCTTCTCTTAATTCAGGGACTAAACATAAGGTCACATCTAGTAAGTAGTTTATGTCAACTCTACAAAACAACCAAAAATGGACAAAATTTTGAACTTGCTTATTTGCATTTGTCTTTGAATATGTATTTTGAAGAGTTCTTTTTTTAGTGGGTGTGTTGTCCCAATGGAAATATTCTCCAAAGTGGTTGGCAGCTATATACAATAATTATCCAGAAACTGAAATGATCTAAACTAAAGTCATGGAAAAAATGCACACACTCAGAGGTTATATTATATGAAAAGATACATAAATCACATATGTGAAGCAATTCAAATGCCACATTTTAAAAAGGTAAATTCCCTCTTAAAGGACTCATCGACTTCCTTCTAGTGCAAAAGCTTGTTGGGTGGCAGGAATGATGATGATTAAAGCCTGAGACACGAGCAAACCTCCTTTACGTCTACAAAAATGGGAAAACAAACCTTTAGGCAAAATGCTTTTTAAAAAAGCTCATTTTGGTGAAATGAAGCTGTTTGAATAAATGAAACTAATAGTTTTTATCTAAACCATCTGTGGTGTGAAATGGGAAGTCATATAGAGAAGTCCTTAGAGACTTCTGATTGCTCTACATTAGAAGGAGAGGGGGAGGAGAGAAAATGGAGTTTCTCTCCATTTATCTGAGAATTAACAAAGTGATCAGCAAAGTGAGGATGGAGGCCAACTCGTGCTGGCTGCATGCAATCTGGCTCCCCCAGCTGTCCATGTGTCGGAGGTGAATGTTCTGGGAACACAATGCCAGGATCAGTGATTGGTTATATAAAGATATAAAACAGCAAATTTGTTCCCCTGTAAGTAAAGAAAGAGAGCTAAGAATAAGAAGGGAGAAAGGGTTGAAAGAGTGAAAATGAGAAAGAGAGGAAAAACCTAATCTAAAACAACCCCCGGCAACTTCGTGTCGTAAAGGACTGTCACTTCTCTTATGTTGGTCTGCTGAAACCACATCTTGAAACCAGGTGTTAAAAATGACCCAACTCAACAGCTTAGAATGGCTTTGTAGCTGTATGTATTTTGTAATATTACTCAGAAACAGCAGTTTCATTTAGACAGACCTTTTTCTTTCTTGTATGAAACTCTTGTGAAGACCAGATTTAGGTTTCTGTGGGTCTACCTTGTTAGAAAAGCAAAAACAAAATACAAAATGTTTCACAGAATTGGTTACAATTTATGGAGAGCTGCATCCTAAGGGTTTTTCTTCAGGCTAGGGCAATAAACAGATCAAAGATAAATCTGGTCATGACCATGGGTGTGCACAATTTCTATGCATTTCTCATCATGAAATGACCTGACTCTTCTGGAGAGATCTATTCGTGAGATAGGCTTCCTTTCATTCATTGCTCTCTTTGTCTCTAGTGCATCCACAATGTAGTCATCAACAAATCTTCAGGACCTCTCATTTTACAGATACTGTCAGGTTTAGTCTTTTTAAACAGCTTATCTCTTCACTTCTCACATTAACTTTACTCATTTGAATAACAAAAGAATTTAGCCATCAGTGGACTAGTGGATAAAGAAAATGTCTAAAAAAAGATGTGTTTTACACACACACGCACACACACAATGCCTTTTTTATTACATTGTGATTTATTTCTCTCTCTATAGTTCATTGGCATATATATATATATGTGTGTGTGTGTGTGTGTGTGTGTGTGTGTGTATTAAGTTATAAAAAGAAAACTCCTGCCCTTTCTGGAAAACTGGAGGGACTTTGAAGGTAGTATACTAAGAGAATTAAATCAGAGAAAGGCAAGTACCATATGATTTCACTTGGAATAAGATAAACCCCAAACCAAACCAAAACCCAACTCATAGATAAAGAGAACAGATTGGCGGTTGCCAGAGGCTGGTTTTGAGAGTGGATGAAATGAGTGAAGGTGGCCAAAAAGTACAAACTTCCTGGGATGTTTCAGACAGCATGGAAACTAAAGTTAATAATACTATATTTTATATTTGAAAGTTGCTAAGAGAGTGGATCTTAAAACTTCTCATCACAAGGGAACAATGTGCAACCCTGTGTGATAATGTTAAATAGATTTATCCTGGTGATCATTATACAATACACTCAAATATCAAGTTGGTATGTTGCACATCTGAAAATAATACATTATTATATGTAATTATATCTTAAAAATAAAAAAGACAAGCCAATGGCAGATCACCAAACCTGTAAAACTCTGAACATGTTTGCCAAATATTCTCCTGAGAAGCATAAGAATATACCTTAGTGATTCCCTTCTTCCCACCCTGATCTCTTTCTTTGATTTTATTTAAGACTTCTTTTTTTTTTGAATCTGTGATTGATAGTATATTCTCTGAATTCATATTAATCAGCTTTGGGTGTGCCCAGTCTCCAGTGCTGGCACTGCCCTTTCTAGTAAGCTCTTGCCGGTCCCACCTAATAAAGTAGAGAGGGTGCATTTTTGCATAATCTGGAGCTTGACCTAATTTCTCAGAATGGGCAAGTCCCTAGAGCAGTAATTCTTGCCCTAGAAAACTGCCACAGTACCCAGATGTCCAGGGCTATTTTAGGACATAGAACATACTGTGATTTATGTCCATTGATTAATTTTTAAGTGAATCCTGCACTCTAGATTTTCCTTTGTCCATACCTTGGGAGTCAACTCAGAGCTGAGCCTGGCTCAGTGGGGTTCAGTGAAATACACATCTCACCTTCTGTTCTCATTAGTGAGTCGATTCATTTCTTTAATTATAAGTGATGTATTAGTATTATTTCTCATCTACCTTTCATCCACCGCTGTGGCATATGAAACCATCAGGGAGAGAGTGCTGGATGTCCTTGGAGGAATGACATATTCTCAGGGCCCAGAAGTTTGCTACCTTTAGGTCTGTTGTAGAATCCCATGAGATGGGATTCCAACTCCATATCAAACTTTGCATCAACAGCAAATGTCTCAAAACAAAGTTTTGTGGAGGTTAAACTTTGACAAACACCTGTTTCAAATGTTCATTCCAAAAGCTTACTTCCTAGGCCAATTCCACCGCAGAACTCCCAGACACACAACATAATGGCAAGGGTCAGCAGTGAACAGGTTAAGGGATGACAAATTCCTTTTGCATATAATCTGACAATTTATTCTACCCTGGTACAACATGAGAAGGTTGAGATTAATTCCCCCAAAAGCAGTCGTATTGGAAAGACTAATGAGACTTTCACCATAACACTGGGTTTTTTATAGCCTGTTGTTTAACTACATTGGAATGTTATTCTTTCCATTGCCTTTATGACTGTACTTGGATTTGAAACGACTGGGTCTTATTTCAGTCCCAAACTCTGTGTCCTTTCCTCTGCAGATTTCAAATATACAAACCTGTTTTATTCTACAGATTTCCAATGAACCAACATTCAAGATGCACGTTTTACTAAGTGGCTTGTCCTCTCTCAAAGTTCTAGGGTGAAACTTCCGTTCCCATGATAAGGATGAATGGCCACTACTGAACTTTTCCTCAGCATGCCCCTGTGGGGTCATTTCCCAGCATCATGACCCCCAGGCCTGTGCCAGTCCTAGGAAACAAAACATTAGTTTTGGAAATCCGATGGCTCTGAAGCTTTGATGGTGATCGCTTTCTAACTGTCTTTGAAACCTTTTGCCTACAACAGTTGCAAGCTGTGGTTTCTTGTCTGTGTGAGGTGACTAACAGTGCTACCTCTCTCTGTGTGGGGAATGTATTCATCTAGCACCCAAACCACCTACTGACTTCCGGCACCTCTTATCAGCTAAGCCATCGGCCATGAGCTGACATTTCAGCGGTTTAGAAGCTCCCCACCCCCACCTCAAAAATTTAAAAAAAGGTGACAGGAGGAGAAAAAGGCTCATTTGGCAGTAGTTTGTTCTTGCTGTTTGGCCTGGAGAAAGACATTCAAAGTGGTAGAAGATTGTTTAGTAACAGCTGGCGAGCGCCAGGGTGTGAGGCTGATTTCAGATATGACAGGCACTTACAGGAATGCTGCCAGATACAGCTGTTTAAAAGCCTTAATAAACAGCAAGTCAATACTAATCTTTGCCAAATTAATCTTTTCCCTGACAGCCCATCAGAGCAATTATGTTTAGGCTTATTGTAAACACACAATTGTCAAACAGGGACATGGCAGTCTTGAAAATACTGTAGTTTGGTTCATAATTTTTCCTTAGAATTTATTCTTTTTTCTTTTTCCGTAAAAATGTAAGTCTTGCCATTTTGTTTTCACTATTTTTTTTTTCTGGCCTCACATCAGTGTGAATATAATTTCACTTTCAAGTGTCTTTGCTAGCAAGCTGTTAATAAAATGTGAAGTAATACTGTAGGTAGGATTCAATGCTGGTGGGCTTCCTTCATATGGGCAACTCTGTCCCTGGCTGAAATACAGCTCACTCTTGTCCTGGTTGTCTCCTAGTCCCAAACAAGGACTTCATCTTCACCTCTTCTTACCTACTACCCTGCAATCTGACTGTGGAGAAAACCTAGATGTTGACAAAGTGAGAAATGAGCAGACCAAGTCTAAGATGTCTGTGGACATGTGCTGTGTGTCTATTGGTTTAGAAGTTACTTCTCTGTGACTGGTGATGCTGGGACTTCCTATGACCTTTTTCCAAGAAATAGTCTTGTATAAAGATTTGGAAATTTTTCTGTTAGGATTGGTTCTTCCATACTGGCATCTGGTTTCAAATAAAGAAGGAAATGTCCTTTGATAATCTCAGAAAAACAAAAAGCAAAACAAACAAACAAACAAACAAAACACATACACAAGCAACAACAACAAAACCAAACCCTAGGATTATTTCTTTTCTCTTAGTATAATTTATGTAGAATCCAGGAAATATTTATTTCATCAGGTCATACTAACACTTGGTAATTAAATAAGCATCCTGTTCATCAGTGTCTTAATTTAGCATTCCATAGACTTGTCTCCTGAAATTTCTCTCTTGTGCTCAGCACTCCTCCTTGTCTAGCACCTTTTTCCTCCTTTGCTTCATATTTTCTTGATGTGACTAGTGTATAGTCTCAATTTTACTTTTGTATATAGCAACTCTTGTTCACTTATGTTTACAAAAAATATGCACACTCATTTTTAAAAATTCTTCCTTTCAGTCATTCTGTAACCTTAGACTTCTTACTGAAAAATTTCCATTCCTCACCTCCTAATGTTTGCCTTCAATATTTAATCCTCTTCAATATTTAAAGAGTTTTAAAATCACCAGAGAAACATCATGTAATTCCTGTTGAGCATAATTTATAGTATTTCATGGCTCTATCTACATATCATTTCATTTGTTGTGTACCTAGTATGTGCTATGAGATACCAAGTTGCTTCGGAGTTAAATTATTTAATTTAGGGGAACAACGATATTTATATTGTTGGATGACTCACAATTCATTCATTAGGTGACTCAGTGTAATAGGTACTTGGGGTTAAAATGTGAACACATCTTGCCTTGCCACTATTTCAATGTTCAGTCATCATGAAAAGAAATGAATTTTTCTGTGTTTCTATCATTACCTTAAAATGAGAGCTATGTGTAGAATGAGAAAATCTAGATTAAACCCCTTTCACAAGCAAACATTAAAAGAACATCTGTGTGTAACAAAAACTTTCATGTTCCAGCAGATAACCTATTTGTTATAATTTTCCCAATAAAATATTTACTATGCCAAAAAATAAGGATGTTTATTGGGATTTAGCAGAATATGGTAATTTAAAATATTCTTTAGTACTGTGAATCTGCCAGTGACTGATTAAAAATAGAGCGACTTGTAAAGAAACATAACTGATTAGCTCTTTATTTCTCCTAGTCTGTGTGAAGAACTTATAACTCCACTTGAAACTGGATCTAAAGTTGTAGTTAAAACCCAATTTTCTGTATTTCCTAAACATATTAGGTAGAACCCTAATGAAGTTAACTTTTGTAAGTAAAGGCTTAAGTGTGGGCAATTTCTGATAGCTCCAGCTAGTTACCTTTCAGTTTCTTTTGTAAAAAGACAAAAATTCCATGGAAAAAGGAAATGAGCTGTTGATATGTTCATTCTAAATTTTGAATCCATAAATTAAAACAATTTCTGAGATGAGTCTGAACAAGGAAACACTGTTCTTTGTCATTAGGATTCCTCATGAATCTCTCCTGTCCATTCTGCTGGGGTTCTTTCCCCTTAAGACAACAAAATGAAAACAATCACAGAAACCAATTTTCATCTTTAGCTGTGTTCACTAAGTTGACTAACTGGAGTTCATTATTTGACTCATTTTCCATTTTCAACTCATTCACATTTGAATGTGAATTGGGATTCGGTTCATTCTTATGGCTGTTAAAGACACAATTATATCTTCTACCAACTCCTACTCACTGTCTACTACAATTTTTTTTGTTTCTCAATTAGTAGGAAGTGTGACTTTTGTGTATTGGTGAAATGATTTTATGTCCAGTATTTTTGCGGAATGTCTTGGAGTGTCTTTAATTAACATCCAGGCATCTTGGGGAAGACTAGAGCAGGGAACTTGGTGGACGACACCATGACTGTTCTTATTACAAGCTACCAGCTACATCCAGGCAAGATTTGGTTTGCTTTCTTTCTTTTTTTTCCTTTTAACTGGACAAAGACATTTTTTTCCAAATACTTTCTTTGTTTTATTATTATACATATATACATTTACATCATTATGTATTCTGAAATACTCTCACCACGTCACCCGTGAACCATCATCCTGATTCCTCAAGCTCATCCCTCCCCTAATTTTGCCCTCTTTTCCTCCTCCCTTGCTGTGTGCTTTAGTCATGTTGTCAGTTTGTTAGCTTTAACTTTTTCTCATCCTTTTATTTGTTTTTCCTATACCCCACATATCAGTGAAACCATCCAGTATTTCTCTTTTTCTTTCTGGCTTATTTCCACTAGCATGATTCCTTTTAGCTCCATTTATATTGTTGCAAAGGACATGAGTTTGTCTTTTTGATTGCTGAAGATTTGGGTTTTCTTAAAGGTGGATGGTTTCTTAGGCAACACCTCATTGTATTGGATCTCAGGCTTGTGTGAGGGCATCTCACTGTCTTAGAAGAGAATGTCTGTGACTATGGCAGCCATGACCTGAACTGTGCCCCATCCCTTCTGCCATGAAATTAACTTGGAATTTCTCATTCAACAGGGACTGTCCTTTAGAGACCATTGGATATTCAAATACGTTCATGCATGATAAGCATAGTTATTTTTGATGAATTTGTTTTTATTTACATTTGTTATGTACTGTTTTTGGTAATGCGTTCCAATACTCTCTCTACCCTGGTTGCACTCCTGCTCTGGAAAAACTGTAAACAACATTGTACTTTCTTGTAAAAACTGCCTGTCAAAGTCAAAGCTGGTTGTTCTCATCCCAGTAATTACCGTCTCTCTCAGTTTAGACTTAATGCAAGTGAAATTTTTATGTTATCATAATATAATAAATAAAAGACATTAGGTAATTAGTAGTGCTGGTATATTTCTAAAATACTAAACAGACAAACAATAAACTGTGAACTTAATCACATGTGTTCTTATATACAGTTTCAAGACAGGAAAATTAGAGCTCTCAGCTACAGTCATTTTAATAATCACATTGGATCTGCATTATTTATTAGTTATTACATGCTCAAGTGATTCAAGGTTGTACAATGCCTAAAATCATTCCAAAGCAAGCATACCTTTTGTCTTTTTAATTCTGACTGCAGTACACAATGCATATATTTGTATTTAGTTAAATTGCTAAAGATTATTTCACACATTCCATGAATGAGACATTATCCATTCTCCTGATTTCCAACCAGACTAGCTTTCTTGATACAATCCCCGGTGAAAGAGTAATTTGCCAGCCCTTTCAGATAGAACAGCTATGCAGACCTTCAGCCAGATTCTCATTGGTTTGGTTCCCTAGCAAATCCCTACTACCCTGAGAATTCTCTTGGAAGACCCAGGAATTCTAGAAGAGAAATAATTTGCAGAGGCACAAAAGACAGTAAGAATCTATTTCTATCAAAAGCTTTCTAGTTGGAGTCCCTTTCTTTTTTGTTGCCTTGTTACTCACCTTGTATTTATAGTTGTTATCTTGATAGTCTGCTTCCCCTTTCCTTCTCTTGCTCCTGGTTTAACTCCTAAGTGTTTTCTGGATTTTGTGAAAAGCATGCAGTTTGAGGAATTTTGATTCAACTTTCATTATCCTTTTTGGAGGAGGGGATTTTATAGAATTGACTAAAACCAGCTGAGAACTAAGAAGCAACTCTTTTCATATAGAAAACCATCTGTTTGTTCAGTCTTGGAGCTTGTACAACTTTTAGGGCAATTCTCTATTACATTGTATGAAGAAAGGAAGTTCTTGAATAGCATAATTTTTTTTTCTGCATCAACCAAACAACGTAGAAATAAGGATTAGTTACTTTAGTTTGCTGCTAAATGAAAAGTAGATTTGGCTTTATTCATGTCATTTTAAAAACTAAATAATAAAGTATTCACACCAGGAGTGAATTTTTTTTGTCAGCAAAAGTTAAAACATCAAAGAAACCTCTTTCAGATACTAACAAATTTACTTACAAACACCTATATTTATTATTTCATAAATAGGCGCAACAGGTTCCATAAAAAAAGATTAAATACAGACACAGTATGAAGAAACAATAATACAGAGCCATATGTAAAGGTTATAATTTAGCTGTTTCCAATCTGTTTCTGCATCTAATAAAATACCAGGTAAGCATTTGGCAGTTTTATACATAAAAGGACTTAAATGACATTTACTAACCATTACACAAAAAGTGATACAAAAAAGCAATTTTTCTGCAGTACAAAATAAATGTGTTTGCACTTCCCTTAACACTAGTTTCTTTTTGTCTGATCAGTGAGATCAAGCCAATTTGTTTTTAAATTAAAATCATTTGGGAATAATTTTTTCTTCCAAATATTTTGAAAATATAGAACTATTAGTTGTCTTAAAAATGAAGTAAAAATATGAATGTTTGCCAATTTAACCCCTATTGTGAAATCAATAAACTGGAATGAGCCAGTTTCAAATTACAATTCATCTACAAAAACATTCACATTTTATACTCTAGGAGAGTGTGACATAGATGCTATTTACAAACTTGCTATGACCGCTACATCAAGCCATTTAAAAAGTCTTTAGTAGTTTCATATAAACACCCATTATGAAAACCAATGGAAAATCCAGGACTTTTATCCAAGACATCTACAGTTGCTAAGGCAGTTACATAGCGCAGCACTTCACAGCAAAAAACCAACATAAAAATCTGAATGGTCCAAATTTCCTTCAGGGAAGAAGAAAAACAATGTTCATAAAGGGTTAAAAAAATAATAAAGAAGCATGACTATTTCTTCCAGAGTGGGTTACCCACAAGCTCAAATGGTCCTAAGTGCTTAGCAACTTGTATTTTTCTAATAAAATGGAGAACCGCCTTGACTGTACAAAGCAATCCACGGTGAAAAGACTTCCCTGAATTCTTCAGTGGAAAGAAGAGGTGTTCGGACTTTCAGGTAAGGTACAGTGCTTTGTCCCTCTGCATGCCCCTGTGTGAAGAGAGGACAAAAAATGCCTTGTTAGCGGACTAAGGTATTGAACAGGTGGGGTGTGAGTCTATTTGACCTAGTACAGGCAGTTAACTTACATGTAAAGTGAACAGGGACTAATGTAAGCTATTCTTGAAATGGCTAGGAGACTGCTTAAAAATCGGGAACAATGTCTTTGGCGTTTATAACTGTTGAACATTTCCAGACCACCTCTCAGAAAGGAGGAAGAAAAGATGAATCTTTTCCATCAACTCCTGAACAGGGTACAACATGCATGCAACGAGAGGTGTTCACCACCAGATGGCGATGGCCGGCCACTTACCCACTACTGCAGTAGTCGTTATTCCAGTCCACCGGCTGAGCGGGAGGATTTCTGCACCCCGAACGCACATATTCCATTGCTTGGGTGACCACTTGTGCAGTCGTAGATGTAGGATTGATTATAGTCTGATAGTCGGGTTGAAGAGTAAATCCCTAGAAGGGAAAATGGGCCCGCAAATAAGGATCAAATGCTTTAAGAGGAAAAGTACCCAAATATTTATCATTGTTTGCAAACACACAACTACCTTCTTACTGGTGCTGCTGCGGGGGTGGTGCAAGCTTATTAAGAGACCCAGAAAACTTAAAACAGTGGTAGAAAAGGGTGCTTATTACCCCATTTGTCTTACCTTTCCTTCACTTAACCATGTATTAGAAACCTTTAATTATGCTCTTGAGCAGATGAATCTGATTGAGAAACAATTTAAAATACAGAGACTCCAACTCAATCAAAACAAAGGGAACAGGACCTAACCCTTCAAAGTTTGTTTTCTGTCAAACCTAAGGATACATTAATAGTTAATCCCCAGAATATGCAACAGAATCTCTCCTCTTTTTGAAGGATTCAGGCAGCAGGTGGCTGAGTGTTTTATTAGACTACACCTATTCACATATTGTTCTCAAAACCCTTTTTCTTCATTCAGCAACAAAGGGACCATCTGCTTCTTCTTTTATTTGTACTTCTTTCTCAGCTAAAAAATTTCAACCAAAGCTTTTTAACAGTTGTTGGACTAATACAGGGAAAGAGATTCAAAACAACTTGCCATTGGAGAAAACAGAGAAGGGAAAGTATAAGACAGAACAAATATTTTTAATTGAAAAGTCTATTAATTGGCAAGTAGTAATCAGACTTTGGAAACATTCTTCTGATACACTAGTATGGTGAAGTGCTGACTTTTAATCCTAGCAAAGTTATTAAAAATTCAAGGACAGAATCTCTGAAGTATATAGCTATATCGAGTAAACAAAAAGCATTATACTCTAGATTTATTTTTAGCTTATCTGGTGAATTCAAGAGCAGCATGAGCAAGCTTTGCTGGGAATGACCAAAAAAGCAACTCAATTAATCTCATGGTTGTCTTTTTCTTCAGCAGATTTCATGCATGGATTTTAACTACTGAAAAATCAAGAACTTAAAAATGCATCATGCTCTATTTTCTTGCAGGGTGTTTTGAGGGCAAATGCTGTTGAATTTTTACATTTAAAAAATCAGCAGTATGATCAGAGGACTGTATTTAACTAAAGGTAGTCATTAGACATTTATTTGTGTTTGAGTGTCTTTGGGTACTGATTCCAAGATCCTTAACAAATGTCCTTAATTTTCAACATTGGATTTAAGATTTTAACTTATTTTCCATTCAAACGACAAAGACTTCAAGTCAATGTCCACATTAACTCCCACGAAAGCTGTGAATGAGAGACAGAACTTTGAATGACTGGAAACAATTCACTGAAAAGCAGAGAATTTATCTATACTGGCCATTTGAGCCCGTAAAGATGAAAATAGGTTATTTCCTAAATTAACAAATGACCTATTGGAAATAAATTTATTTATGCAGGTTACACCTGCAGTTTAAGGTATAATCATTTCACAAACAAGGAAGATGAAAAGGAAGAGGTATAAGTAGATGTTAGGTTTCCCAGTCCTTTCAGCCTAATTTCCTTTCTTTCTCCAGCCCATTCGATCTCTCATGCAAGGAGTCTCACTGGCTGCAGTGAAATACACTCATTTCACGATAGTCTAAAACACTGTCTTTTGGAACTTCTTGCCCAGTTTTCTTGACTTCTTTCTGTAGTATCTATTGTGAAGCTGGGTAAGAAAAAGGAAAAGCCCCTAAAGTGAGGATCTGTGCTGACTTTCACTTTCACCTCTGTCCTAAGGGTTGGTTGGTCACTGGGATCTTGAGATCAGAGTGTTTTGCATTGCTTATTGAATATACTCAGGCCTAGCACATACTAGTGACTCAATAAATCATGTGTTCCAATGACTAAAGTTTAACAAAGACTATCTGATGCTGCTGTTGGAAAAGAAAGGGCATGTCATGTGAAAGTGATAACACTTTGATATCTTTTTAATGTACAGTTCTTATAAAATTGATGTGATTTTTTTAAACCTTTAAATTGTACCCAAATCCTAAAGCAACTGTTTATTTCACAAGAAGATTGTACAATTGATAAAATATAACCCAGAAATAAGCAAGTCTCAAAAAAATATAGTGTTGAAAATATCTGGAGTTAGTTGAAGGTATAGAAACATATGAGAAAGTATAAAATAAATAAACATAATCCAGCTGGATTCCATTTTATCCCACAGAATCCAACAAACAAATCATCATTATCTTTCTTCCCTTCAATGAAAATGGTTTTTCAAGATTCTGTGCGAGAATACCAGGAGAATATTAATTGGCAACTATTAGTTTAAGATTAAATGGATAACCTAATTTTATGTTATCAATGAGTTCAAAGAATTAAAAATTCACTTAATTTTAATACCTAAATTTAAGATCACTTAAGTTTAACCACGGTCTAAAAAAAAAAAGTAAGCAAGAAAAATATCAGCAAAGTCTGAAGTAACATTACTTTACTTGCTTTCAATTAAAAAATGAAACATTCTTCTGAGCACTATAGGAAGAGAGATTGAGGCCAAACCTGGAGCTAAGTACATTTTTATTATTGATGCAAATATGAAACAACAATGATGATATAAATTTTTTGAAAAATGTTTGCTTAGCAGTCTAATTAAACAAGACTGAATATTTTGCATTTTAATGCTCAAGAGAAAAATCACCAACTGTTTTGTAGCATGCCTGGAATTCTAAATTTCATTTTCTGGTGCCAGATTGAAATAAAAATAGGAAACATGATAAAGATTAATTTGATGTCAGAAGGGACATTTGTTCTTTAATTAGATTTCTGTAGCCCTAGCAGTCTTGTTGTGCCACCATAGCAAGTCCTAAAAAGCCTGCAGCACAACCAAACAGTGATCCTCATATCCATACTTTACTAGGAACTAATTTCATTTCCTGCCTGTCTGGAGAGGTATTTTCAACAGGCATCAATGTTTTTGTCTTCACAACTGATTTATTCATCAATCTCAATGTGATTTTTTTAAACCTTTAAATTACACCCAAATCCTAAAGCAGCTGTTTATTACACAAGGAAATTGAAAATCTGTCTGTGTGATATCATACAAAGATTTTTTCTTAAGGTTATAAAGGAAGTTGACAGATATTAATGATTTTTTTCTCTTGACCTCATTCAACAATATAGTGAACAGAGGAAAAAAAAAAAAGGAAGAAAACGGGACCAAAAGCAGCAGGTCCCTGAGTTTAGTGTATAAAATATTATTCTAGAAAAAAATGAAGCTATTATTCCTGGTAAATTATACAATCATTTTTGTAAGATACATTCATTTTGAAAAGGATAATAAAAATTGCTAAAATAATACTGAAATATGAGTCATTTAAAAAAAATATAGTAACCATTGACTTTCTTTTTCTATTTCTATTTTTGGTATTTGAATATGTGACCATGGTCCCTCTATCCAGAAGCAAACATCTTCAGCATAAAGGTGGTTTGGAAGATGAATCAGGCAGGTTAAATTTATTAAAAACCTGGTGCTGCAGCCCCAGACCAAATACCTACCCCTGGTGACTTGAAATTTGGTCCTGCCAAAAACTATTGTGATTGGCATAAATGGAATGGCATCAAGAAAAGATGAGCTGTGATACTAATTTTAAGATTTTTAACTTGTTGGGGCTGTTGGTCCACATGACCACATGACCACATGACCATTGGACCTTTGCCTAGTCCAATGACCTACCCATGAATTTGACCTTGTGGACCATCAGGCTCCCCATCAGGTTCCTTTCCATCTCCTAAGCAAGGTGTTCCTTTCCATCTCCTCCCTGTCTTGGTCCTTCCAGCTTGGAACTGTTGTTTCTTGCTGCTTCTCTTTACTGATCTTCCCCATACCCCCTTCCCACCCTCCAAGTTGCAAGGATCTCCTTCTCTTCCCATCCTTCAGGTATCTGTGCCTGCCCCTGTGAGAACCTTCCTTATTCATTCCAGCTAAAGCCTATGGCTTTCTTCCATGTCCCTGTAGTTTTCCCTCCTGTTTTAGTTTGCTCACAGGCTCTTAATAATTCATCTGTTTATCTTATTATCATCCATTATTCCCTCCCAACCTCAACTCTGATATGAGCTCCCTGCAGGGTGGGCAGTGGCCTCATTACCTCTTCAAATTTATCATTCAATTTCTAGAATCTATAGCGTACTTGGCAAGTGCTAGATCAATTAATCTGTTTTTGACTAGATGAGGGAACTGAGATGCTACAAACTAACCTGTAATTTCTCCAATATTTAAACACTTTTACTCTTTGTTCTTTCATTATACATTTATTCATTCTACAACTGGCTACCTAAGCTGACAAAGGCATTGTTAAAAGCAGTTAGTCATTTAGTCTGTGCAGCTATTTACTCTCCATTTTGGATTCGTGCCATTTTGTCTTCTATTATTAATGTAAATTGAATCAGGTTCTACCAGCTCAGTAAGAACACTTTTTGAGATATACTAATAGAACTGACTTAGAGATTGTTGAATAACTTGTCCATGTAATCTTTTCTATTTTTTTCTATGCAACTAAGATTCTATATGGTACAGCATCTCTTGAGTTTTCATATGTGGCCTTATGTAATTCTGACATGTTTGAAAGTATTCAGGATCTCAGTCAACTCCTCCAAGGTGCCAGTTTAAGTTGAAAAAGCACCCATTTCTGAGTATATAAATGAGATAAAAATGTGTCCTCTATGGACAGAGCTTTGACCCTCAATTTAGTGAAAGTTCCATTTTCCTTCTTAGAGAAGCAATAGTTCTGAAGGACAGCATTGTTAACAAAACAAAGACCCTCAGCCAGCACAGCACCCTTAGACTGGAGAAAACTATCCCTCAAAGTATTAATTTTATACAAATACAGACTGTTAAAATGGAAAGTGACCTACAAATATCTGTTGGAGAGAATGAAAATTTGATTCCATGAACATCACTTGCTGTAGATAAAGACATGATAGCAGATCACCTCTTTTTTCCACGGAAATTCAACAACTATTGAACTTGGGTAAATAAATCATCAGGACATTATCAATATCCTTTACTTAGAGAACAAGGAAGATTTCAGTAAAGACATGAGCTCCTGTGATCTTCCTGCCCATTTCTTAGCATCATTTAGAATTCAAAGACTCCCCAAATTATTTGGAATACCAAGTTCTATAATATGAATCTGTGAATAGTCTACACAAGAATTACAAGGGAGAGGCAGTAGGCCTAACATTAACAAATCCAGACTTTGAGCTGGGCAAGGTGGCTCGTGCCTATAAGCTTCAGCCTATGAAGTGGTCAGGGCTAGGGATTGCGGTTGGAGTCCCACCTGGGGCCTGTAGCGAGATCTAGTTCCAAAAAAATAGCTGGACGTGGTGGTGTGCGCCTGTAATCCCAGCTACCTGGGAAGCTGAGGCTGGGGATTGCTTGAGTCTGTGGTACCCCAGGCAACAAGAGCCTGCGGTTCCACAGGCAAAAATAGCGAGACCTAGTCTCAAAACAAACAAACAAACAAACAAACAAACAAACAAACAAACAAACAAACAAACAAACAAATCCAGACTGATTTCTGAATAGACCTTGGATTGATTTTCAGCTCTGACCTTATTGGCACTAAACTTTGCAAAGACTTAGATTCTTGACTTGTAAAATAAAGATATGGTAGTATCTGCTCTATTAAGTTGAGGATTAATGATGATGTAAAGATAATAAAATTAGTTATTGTTAGTTCTCAGAAAGTCTGCCTGTATGTGTAATAATAAAATAGCTTAGTAATTGCATATATTTGATTCCTTTCTCCTCACTACCTCTATAGAGGGCAGATTTCAATTCTAAAGAAAGGTTATGCTTATGTATTTCTTTACAGCTCTGGGAAAACAAAGTGATTGGATTATAAAAGCGATAGATGAATTTGATATGATTTGTAGTTTTTATTTTGACCAATTTTATAAAGCTAGATTTTTGAAATTTTGAATGTTTTCTGTTCAGCTTAGTTTAGATCATTTGTTCCTCATTTTTAAATTTTAAAATAACACCAAAATTCAAAAGTAAAACTTGATTTCAAAGAAAACTTCAGCTAAGATTGCACACAACTGGTTTCAATAATTGAGGAGTGGGCAGGGAGATTTCCAAGCTTCCTGTGTTTTTCCAATCTGCAGAAGCCAGATCGCCATTTAAAAATAAATCTTTGGCTTAAGATTTCATTTTTCAGTACTTAAAAGTTGTACCAAATTTGATATTTCTGACCAGAAACAGTGGGTCTGATTTTTTTTTTTTTTTGCAGCATTCATTGGACTCAACAAGCTTACTAATCAAGACTTTCTCATTTTTTGCATAATCACAAAAATATATCCACCTCACAGAGCTCTTTAGAGTAGTTGGCATCTCAGTATCAGTGCACTTTACTCAAGAAGGACTAAACAAGAGGGGTGGTTGGAAAGTTCAAGAACAAGAACATCATGAGAAAGAAACCATGGGGTATGAAAAGATGCAACTCAACTGGTCATTGCTGTGCTCATATAATGCTGGACAGACACATAGTTGTTAAATTATACTTTCAGAAAGCAGATATTTGTTAAATATCTTTGATAATGTTCTCAATTTAAATAGAAAAGAAAAACCATATCCATTTCACTTGCAGGGTACACGGAGCCCTCCCAAGATTTCTATAGAGGATAGCAGAGCTTGTACATACCTGCTGCATGGTGGGAGAATGTAAGGCAGACTGGACCTGCATGGGGAGCTGATTTCCAAGGGGCTGCTGCATGGCGAGTGGCTGGTGCTGTTGCATGTTAAGATGCTGGTGAAGAGGTGGACTGATCTGGAGGGGAGGTGGGGGTGACACGGCCATATTTGCTATAGAGACAGTCACTGGCATTTGGTTATTGGGCTTGGGTGCTATGCTCCTGGGGAGACTGGGATGCATGGCAGTTAGGTGAGGATTCATTGCTGGTTGTTGGTGATAGTGGGAACTTAGGTACAGAGCTGAGTGGGCCTGGCTGGGCCCATGGAACACTGACGGCTTTGAGTTGATCAGCTGAGGGGGTTGAGACGTCTTGACATCAACAGGTTCACTGTAGCTCTGTTGAGGAAACAGAGAGCAGCGTTAAGAGACTGCTGTGTGTGGTATTGATTTCTCTGAGTAAGACACTCTTATGAGTTTACTCATGAACCATCACATGAATCAGCACCCATGACAATTTTTGATTCTTTTATCTAAGAGCTACTCCACTAATGTGATTTATTCAAAGCAAGCTTATTCTATGTCTTTGATGAAATATAACGCAATCTATGATGACCTTGTTTCTCTTTTATTAGACACTAATTTTTAACTTGGTGGTTATTCTCATTATCCAAACAATGATTTTAAAAAAGAAAAAGTGTGGGGCAGAGGTGAGCTTTGCCCTAATAAGAGAAACAGGTATAGGTCACTTTGAATATAACCAGTTCTAAGATTCTTTTATTGATTGTTTACGTTTAGTTTTTTAATTTTTCCATTTTATCCCCTCAGAGAGCCTTGGCCTAGATATTTACATAAAGAAAACAAAAATGGTGGATGAAAGTGGATATGGAAAAAAAGTTCTAAAATACCTTCTGAAGTTATATAAAACCACATTAATATAACTTCAAAGTAACCATAGGATTTCACTTATTTTTTAAAAGACATTGGTGATGAATTGTTCCCTATAATGAAGTGGATAAAAATAATCTCTCCTAGAAATTTTAGACTCCATCATAAATTAATATAATTTTTTCACACCATCACATGGTCATTTCCTAATAATCTTTTAATTGACCTAAGAACTAGATATTTCAGTGGAAGATGAAAAAAGTCAAGAATTAACCCTGAGGCATTTCTTCTTGGGTATGAACTTACTATACCGCCCCCTGCCGTGCCAACAACTTTTGCTGAAAGAAGTCGCTAAAACACATGGAGAAAGCAGAAACCAGCTGAAGAAATAAAATGAAAAACTGTGCTTCTGGACAAAAGAGTTACTTTATCAAGACAAGGTCATGTAGGTGCACACATGCCCTTATCCTGTGATGTCGATGTCACATTTAATTATTTTATAAGTCAACATTAAGTTCTTGTTACTCTCCTCGCAGCAGATTCTGAGTATCTTTGTTCTGTGCATTGCCACCAGTTGACAGGAAGGTTAGGAAACTGGTTTATCATGTATGACAATATGAAACTCAACGTGGGGATATTTCATAAGTCAACCTACAATGTTGCTAGTCACACAACTCATTTTCCTTCAACAAAGGAGAAAAATTAAATTAAAACAATTAGAACAAGTCATAAATTTGCACGTGTGTTGGCTTGGAGGGAAAGGCTGGGATAAGTGGCCCACTAGCCCTATGTACTTTCTTTGCAGAAAGGACACAACTAACAACTGTAAAATGATGCCAAATCATAAAAATTGGAGGTTCTGGAAGGTTCAGAATATTTTATGCTGTACAGTACAGAGTAAGGTGTATCCCAAGTCCCTCTAAAGAATCCTCCTGTACTATTTTTCTTTACGTGTATGTTGATGTAGCTTTGTCAATAATGACTACCTGAGTTCCCTGTCTTTTGCATTAATATTAAAATTGTTCAAAGTCAGTCACAGAAAGTGTTAAGGAGAGCTTTTAGACCAAATAACTTTTTTAAACTATAGCTTTATAAAGGTATTTTCAAAGAAAAAAAATAAAGAAAAAATTTTGCTTCCATTTAAAAATTCTCATTGTTGATGTACAGAACTGTGAACAATTCAAGGAAAAGGCTAAATGGGTTAGTTCAGGCTGTGTAAACAGTAACTTGTTCTACATTAGAATAACACGTACTGCCTCAAAAGTCATCCCAGATACAATTTCATATTATGTAAATTTTAAACAGGAAAGATGCCATTAAACAATTGCCAGATAGCTATAAAAATAATAGATATCAATGTATCTTTATTTTCTGCTTATAGCTGTTTGTAAACAGATCATTCACATTTCCTCTATCAGAAAAATAGAATAAATGCAGCAGTAAACTGTCTTCATTTTTCATTTCTGTAGTCAACAATCACCTCCCTTGGAGGGCCATGGTATACTCAGAGCCATTGATATGTAGCTTACATTTGCATGTATACATGTGTGTACAGTGTGCAATGGTACAAGTGGTCTGTTGTCCAGACAGAATCATATGATTATGCCAGAAACTACAATAATGCAATTAATGAATGCATTTGCTCAAATTAAGCAGATTTAAAGAAATATGATTATGCTACACTTAGAATAGAAATGACCAATGCAACTGAATACAAATGCTCAGGAAGTTGCATGAATGCCAGTCGTCATTGCCAGTGATATATTCTAGGAACATAATTTTTAACATAAAGGAAAGTGAATGTTAGGATGTTACAGGTTTTCTTTTTACCTTCTGATTTACTGACTTATAAGAGGTGTCTGGTTATGTGTTCATAAGCAGACACTCCAATCAAAGTTCTTTCTCTTTATATTTACACTGATGACTTCTATCACCAAGGAAAGGATTTTTTTTAAATGGTAGAGATGTAATTGCTATGGTTCATGCAGCTGGTGGCACAGTGTCATATAGTAGAGAACATGATCTGCTGAATGACTGTTCTTTAACAATACTTCATGGAGTTGCTATTGCCCTTGCTGAGACTCTTGACAAGACCTGTATTGGTCTTGCAAGGAATAAGGGAAGAAAGGTCTGAGATCCTTGAAAACTGATGGAATGTCAGATTGACATTCCATCTCTTCTTTGCTCGGCATGAAGGTTTTCTGCTGTTGCCACACCTTTCCTGAAGTGATGAGAATTTATAAGCCCTGGACCTGTGCTTTGATTCCATACCCTGTCCTTGATTCTCCACTGGATTTTGGGTAGATGGTAAATAGCAGGGAAGTTCAATGAGTTTCAACTACTTTGACAATTTGTATTTTTATATAAAATACATTCTTTTCATTCAGACATGGAAAAAAACCTGCTTCTACCTTCACTTGATTAATTCTTAACCAGACTAATATAACAGACAATCTATTAATTACAGACCTATTTTATTACTTTGGAAGATAGGTAGAATAAGTTCATTTTCAACAGCAAACTGTCATGAATTCATAATATGATTAAATGGGAATATGAAGAAATCATAAATTTAATATACTCTTACTGTCATTTTCTTCCAATTAAACTGTGAAAGCAAGGCTCCAATTTTGTAAATCAATTATATTATATATGAAGATCTCCATACTTACCATTCAAAAATTAGGACTATTTTCTCACACAACTACATTATTTAAATTTGTTTCTATTTTCACATACAATAAGTGCTGCTCTTTACTTAACTTGGGTCCATCACTGGAAAAAGTATACCCACCCGAAAATCAAGCCTTGAATCCGACATTTTCATGGGAAGAATGTGCTCCTGCTATTGTTTTCTGAATAAGTTCTACATCCTACTTTTAGACCACTGGCTCGGAGGTGTTTTCTTCAAACAAAATGGGTGTATGTGTGGCAATAGGGACCTTTCAGATCTTTTCAATAGTCTTCCACAATGGTTATAACTCTATAAACCTTAAGGTACCACTTATCAACTAAGTTGTTGATTTTCCAAGACAGTTGCAATCCCATTTACTCTGTATAATGAAGATAATACTGCACAGTGTATGAATGCCCCCATTCTGGGATAATAATTGCTATAAAAATGAAATATTGACAAAGCAATTGTTATTTAAAATAGCAAAGTATAAACACAGGACATAAAACTCACTGGAAGCAACAATATAGGAGTTGCTGAACCAAATCAGATTAATAGCCCATCTAATTTGATTCTTGTTTTCAAGACTGACCAATGCTTGATGCATTGAGAATTAAACAAAATTTATGCACCTACTCAATTGTGCATTGTTATTTCTGGGAGGAAAATTCTTCCTGGTCCTTGTAGGTGATTAACTTGCACCCTGAAGCATGAGATTTTATTATCTTTAAATCACAATCTGGGCTTACAGAGCTGCAAATTTTATGTTAATAGTCAGAAAATGATCCATTTTCAAATTCAGACTTGGTATGTGTGTCTCAACAGCTCTCCATGACATGAATTCTATGTTACTTCATCCAGTGGATAGACATTATTTCCTTTGTTTTGAATTTACTCTCCTTTTATGGAACAGAGCATTGCGTTGCCTTACTATTGGTGATGGAAACAGAGCACTTTCATAACTGAATTCAATTACTGTCCTGCACAATACATTAAAAAAAAAAAAAGAGTAACATCCATTGTCCTCTATAAATTTTGGCACCCCAGCTCAAGGTATAAACAAAATGTCATACATAATATGACCTTAAAGTCATGAATCCAATTACTTTTATTTAATATACCAGAACATATTCATCCAAATACTGTCTCCTTCCAGATTAGGACTTCTGAGAAGCTGTACGCTTATTTCTACAATGCTGCCTTTACTTGGAATATTTGGGAACTACCTTACTGAATTCTCCTCAGAGCCTGTGGGACACTATTTTACATAACCTCAGACAACTCATTCTCTTTTGATGGTGAATTTGATCTTAGAAACAGCTAATAGTCACTTGAAGTCAAGTCTGTGGGTTCTATCTGGGTGATATTTGGGGAAAAGAATGAGGTGTGAAAACAATGTAACAAGATTGATTTTCTAAAGTGGCCCATAAACTTTTCCTGACTACGGTTCTGAAAGAGGAGTTTCAAAAATCTTTGGAACTCTGGGAGCAATAATAAAATAAGTTTGTAGCCTCCCAAGATGACTACTTTGAATGCAACACTCATTTTGGGAAAATAAATTCTGGTCTATGTGGGAAAATGAAACTAGTTCCATTCCTTTAAAGTTATATGTTGTTTTCAACATAGTCATTTAGACTTAGGTCTAGGAATTCCTGTGTCTATGGAAAAACTATATATCCTTAAGCTTTACTTAATAACCCAACCCAAAATGACCTTAAGTAGTATGTAAAATTGCTCAATTCAGGAAGCACTAGCCTTCACAACAGCAATATTCTTGGCTCAGACTATTTTTACTCTCACCAGACTAAAAGCTCATAAATGAAGATGAAGAAACTTGTGTATATGATTTTTTAATTCTGCAAATCATTTCTTACTGTTCTAGAAGTATATATAAGAAACAAAATGTTTCTTATTTTAATGTCACTTAAAATTTCTTTATATCAACCTTGAAGACTAATTAAAAATATATGTTAACTAAACTTTCAGTGATACATAAAATTTTCCTAGTCCTTTGCACACCTACCTATGAGATTAAAAATAAAAATCATCATAATCATCATCTTTGCTGATATATATTAAATACTTCTTATGTTCAGGATATCAAATCATTCAGTTGCATAGTTTGTAATTTTAACTTCTGGGGAGCTTTATGATGTCTGTCTTAGTAACTGTTTAACACAGTAACTGAAACTTTAGAAAGTTGAATAATTTGAGTGAAGACATATATTTAGAAAAAGAGAAACCTGAAATTTGAACCCAGGTTCTCCTACTCCAGGAGGACCTGTGGATATTTCTGTCCTCAATGAGGCACTTCCCTAAGGAAGCAAGGATTGAAGATGCTTTCAAGGTCTGTTGCTATCCTTATTTATAAACTTTTGCTTCCTGCTTTTAAATTTGTCCATGGAAAGAAGAAGCTGTTTACTCAAACATTCAAGAGGTTAATATGCTTCTGTTCATTAAATTCTTCTAGTTTGAAATGGTATCCCTTTCCTTGTTCTACAGTCAGAGAAAATGGAGTGTAAGTAATCAATGGCCTCCAGCTAATGCCCTTCGTGGTCTCAAACTTGGTCAACTGTTGTCTAGGCTTAATAAATTTGAATTTTCCCTTCACTGCTCTACTACCTTCTGTCCTTTACCTTTTGGTTACTTTTACAACCTTCTCTTCAGCAATGTCTCCTTTAAATTATAATCTACAAGTGGCTAAATAAATCTAGGGTCCAACCTGGGCTATGTGTGCAATAGTCTATGCTTCATTTCAGGGCTCTTTAATTCCAGTGTGTTTGTAGAGCAAGTGCAGAGAGTGGCTGGTGCTGGCAAGGTTGTCACCAAACAGGTCTAGCCCTGGGTTGCCTGTCACTGGATTCATGAACCAGGTGAAATCTCTGCCAACTGGGATAGCACAGTGCAGACTGGTGTTTCTCACATGCTGTGAGAGCCCTAGATTCCACTGAGGGTCTCTAGATTCCACTGAGGGTCTCTAATTGATCTCTAGGAGTGAGATGGATGAAACTGAGCAGTCTTCTTGCCCTGAACCTCTTTTAAGGCAGAGTGGCTTTACTCTCAGTGTCTAATATGCAAAAGAGTAAGAGTTGGCATAGAATTTTACTGGGGCTAACAAGAGGTCATGGTTCTCAAAATACAAATAATTGATACTCATTTGGAGTAGAGAAAGGCCCACGAGTGCTAGAAAAAGACAGCAAAGAGTTTGAGCCCTTGTTTTTGCCATTGGTAACCTTGCCTTACAGTAGGCATTTAGGTTTTGTTTTTTTT
>PVHY01000122.1:196206-281376 GCA_004024945.1 Uropsilus gracilis | reverse complement strand
TTACTAGGGCAGAAATTTTTTATTTTTTCTAGGTTTTAACTTATTCAGGTCTGAATTTGTATTAACCAATATGTTGCTATAAATGGTTGGTCACCTCTTTAAGCTAAAGGGTAATCATTGGAGGGGAAGCCATTGTGCATCCTATGACAGTTTCATAGGTAGATCCATTGCTCACTGGCTCTTTCTATTTTTAATAATGTTGTGAATAAAGCAGCTAATTTTAGGATCTAGTACCAAGCCTTTCAAGCATCACAGGACATTTTACTTCGATCTGTCGCTGTCATTGCTGTGCTCTCAGCAGCCAGGCCTGTCATTGACAAGAAGCAGGTGTCTTATACCCTGAGCAGGATCTAGAGCATGTCCTGCCATGTAAGACATGACACAGCCTCAAATGAGCAAGGGGATAGATTGATCTAGAGTTGCGAAGCCACACATTGCCTAAAAAATAGACATCAAAGTACTTGGGGCTGGTGGAGTAAATCCAAGTTACTTAGCAGTAACTTAAGTAACTGGTCATTTTCTCTGATTAATACATTTTTCATAGACAAAATGACCCCAGAAGAGAGTATTGGTACTCGGCCACAATGCTGGCACCAAGAGCTATTAAGGAAGCAGGTAAAGCCTGCTATTTGGAGCCAGAAGCTGTACAAAGACTAACGGGACTCAGGCCCTTGCTACCTATGTGAAACTTTTTCTCTTTTTGTGAAATGTTGATAGTTGAGACTACTATGAGGTATATGATCTAAGGATGAAGAGAACTCATTCACTTAAAGTGCTCTTTTAAAAATCTCAAACACACCGGCCCATAATGAAACCCATGCTTGGTTTCCTTGCAAGCAAAACCTACCCTGTTCAATGTCCTGCATGATTTGGTTCTTGCCTATCTTCCCACTTTCATCACATACCACCTCTTCCCTTCAATCAGCCCCTGAGGTCCACCTGCTCCTTGGTGGCACCTGCACCAGCTCTGCCCTCAGGTCACTTTACACCCTGCAAGTTCCTATTTCCCATGGGTTTTCGTCTCTGATGTCACCTGTTCTTCAAAGAGGACTTTGCTGACCACACCCCTCCCCATTAGTGCCTTTGCTTTATTCCCTTCAATTTTTTCCCTAAGATTCTTAAGGGTCTTGAATACTTGTTAGTTGACATTTTCACTGCTGGTGTGCCTGGAATACTGGGAAATCTCCATAAGTGCAGGGGACACATCTACCCTTCCTCCACTGTGTCCACTGAGCCTGGCACATTACTGGGCACAGACCACAAACCCTGGGAAACTTGCCAAATGAATACATGAATGAGTGACTGGGGAAACATGGAGCTTGGCTGGCAGACTGTGATTTTCTGGAATTGTAACCATTATTGTGTGAATATTTTATGGCAGCAACTTTAGATTCTTTAAAATAGGGAAATAATTTAAAACATACAAAAATATAGAAAAAATAAGTGCATAAATGTTAATAGCTATTATTTACCTTGTCATAATTTAAAATGTAAAGCACATGGAGTTTACATGTTCTATGTTCCATGGGATGTAGGCCTATGAATTTTCTGCTCATGGCAGAGAGATCTTACACATACCAGGCCTTTTCTCTAACCTGGGAGGGTGTTTGTAACTTTCCTTCAATCTGTATACATACAGTAGATAGCTATACATAAATAGACATTCAACAGCTCCAGCAAAGTTCTCACTGCCAAAGAGAAGAAAAATGTCAGAATAAACTATAAAAAAGTGCTTGTTTTAAAAAGCAGAAATGGCAATCTACAACATTTAAATGAATTGCCATATATTGAGGGTGGCAACACTGAGAATGGATAGTCAGAAAAGCTGTAGGCTAAGAGCAGATCTGAGGATACTTGTATTACAGATCCCTTATAGTCTGTATACCACAGAGCTGCTTGCTTGGTGTTGGGATTGAGAATTTATGTACTGATTTTCTTCTACGCAAAATCCTCTGACTAAAACTCAATTTAAAATGCTCAGTGCCCCCCAGACACAGTACCATGAGATGGCAGGGGAAGGTGGGGTAGCCCCGCCCACACACCTGGTTCAGCCATGCTGTCCCGCAATAAGCTCTAGGCACCAAGCTCCCAGCCATCCAGCCTGCCGTGCTCCTTTTGGGGATTCGGGGAGTGCAAGGTAGGGGAGCCCTGCTGCCAGGGCGGTGGGGAGCAGCTGGGGGTATCCCCTGGCCCGGTCACCGTACCACGAGGCCCACACACCTGGTTCAGTCATGCTGCCTGGCACTGATGCGGGCTGGCGGGGTGAGGGTAGGGAGGTGGGGGGGAGTAGGCCGGTGGGGTAGTGGGTGGTAGGGGTCATTCCCTCTGATCTCCAAATCCAGTCAACCCTCACCAGAAGCAACTAAATCAGTGATTCAACGGCAGTTGCACATGAATACAGAGGTGAAAAACAAAGAAGTATTCCGGAACAAGGAACATGTCAGATCCATGGGAAACAGGACTATAAGACTGACTCTAGAGACGAACTACCTCAGAACTACAACCCCCGTGATCTACAATGATAGGAACGGAATTTCCTGTTCAGAGATGCCTTCAGCATGATCAAAGGACCCTCCCACTTTAGCGGGTGAGGAAAGTCACAGAGACCGGCAGTGGCCCCACGATAATCCGGACCAACCATCTGCCAGGGACTATCGCGATCAAAAAGATTGGTGCACACGCTTTGGCCAGGAGAACTGCTCCCAACTCCAGCAACCAGGACTACAAAACAAAGAAGGAGCAAAATATAACAGAAGATGGGCCAGAGTAGCTAACCAGAAAGGAGGAGGCACTGAAAGAACACAATCATGGGTGAACTGGTGACCAGCAGCAAAAAGACACTTGGAAAACTAAAAACAGACCACTGTGTCCCAGGAAACCACGTCCACACCAGACAAAAGGATATTGCTACAGGAAATAAGAGGAAGAACCCAAAGGGACTAAAAATTGAACAATAAATGGCAGTGAAAGAAGAGATGGAGAGACCAGGGGGCTTGGATGGGGGCCGGGGAAGGAACACCCAAAAGGCAAATGGAAACAAAACTTATTCAATTAAAAAAATATATTATTAAAATAAATAAATAAAATGCTCAAAAATTATCCTGGATGAAATAAGGAAAAAAAATTAAAAGCCCCCTTGCATTTGGGCATGTTATTCTGAATCATATCAACTTGATTATTTTACCTAATGACTAGATAGATTTATAATGTACCCTGTTTTCTGTCTTAATTTTGCACACATTCTGTGGATTCTATAAATAGGGAGAAATGTAAAGTGGTATCAGAAGAAAATATAAATAGCTTTAGAGGGAGCTAGATAAATCAGAGTGTGAGATCCATAGTGAAATAATATAGGAGTTAAGCTTAAATAATAATTTCCATAATGCCATGCCATCGAAGTGGAATATGAAGTTGGATTAGACTGAGAGCATACTAAAATTTCTTATTCATTTTTATGTTTTCTTTTCTGCATCAGTATATTCAGCATATATTTCCCCTAATTAGAAGAAAAATACAAACTTACACACATATATATATTATAATCAGCTTAGAGTTATTATAAGGGGAATGGATATTTGTGAATAAAAGAGAAAGTATTTTGCATGGATGAATAAAATGATGTCTGGAGTCCCAAGTCACAAAGAGCATGAAAACAGTTAAATTTGGATGAGGAACAAGTACTTAAAAAAATTCAGTCCTGTTTCTCTGAGATTACGTCCCTAAAAAAGTCTTTAATGCCTCTTTAATAAACTGAGACCAAAGAGTCAGCTCTTGGGTATTTACCACAAAAAGAACTAGTGTTTAAGATATTCTAAAGCAGAAACTATTTTTAAATGATGTTTTTATTTTCAAATGAAATGGTGAATCAGGGAGGGGGTTCAGGCTCACATCTTAAAATGTTGTAATGAGCTAGAATAAAGATAGTTGACATTTTCTCAGCAAAGGCCAACAGGACCAGGTGCAGTGGGGAGCGGCAATTTGAGAGTAGGATATGGAGGATGAGAAAGTTGGCTCAGGACTAAGAATATGCTGTGACTAATCCCCATACATATAATCCACAGGTTGACAATATTTCACAAAAGTCCCAGGGGATGCTTTAGCTACAAACAAATATTTCCTTAATGCATAGGTTTATTTAGGATTTATGTTTTCTTTTTTATAAAAGAAGATTGTGAAGAAATGCTTAAATGATCTTCTATGCTTTTAAAAGACCATAATAGTTCACAGTGTGATGACCACAATCTGTCACACCACCACACAATTGCATGTTACCTTGGATACAAGGCTGGCTCTGTATGCTGCTAGTTGTTTCAGGTACTCTTTCTTTGCAGCCTCGGTTTTCTTTTTATAGACCTGTAACAAGAACAACAAAGAGTCTTAAATTAGGAAATGCATCTGCTTTTGTTTCCAGAGGAGTACAATGCAGAATAACAATTGCACACATGCAGAAGCACACACACACACACACACACACACACACACACGCTAGTGGTGCACACATACACAATTATATAATAATATTCATCTCCCCAAAGATTTTATTTTCTATTGAGAAAGACTTTTAAGAATTATGGCAATGGAATAGATAAGAAGATTAACAAGAGTAGGGTTTTTCCATTGTATATAAAGCATATGAAAGGATTTATTTCAAAGGTTACTTTGAGAGTTAAGGTCCTTGACTTAGAAATATACTACTGGTGATGGTTCCTGGGGAGCCACATAAGCAGCCATTTATAATTATACAATGGACAGATAATTCTACAGTGCATTCAAGTCCAGATAGATATATATTACATACTAAATATAAAAACAGAATTCAAAAATGACCAATTATGTTCAATGAGCAAATCAAAGGAACAGTTACGGAGCTTGCAGGCTCATCATTATTTCAAAACGTGAAGCCTTGAAGTTCTAATTTCAAAGACTTTGGGATTGGCATACATAGTCAAAGACACTTCAGCAAACAGGGTTGGGGCTCTGGGTGGCTGAGGGCTGCATGGACACCATGCTGAACTGCCTCTGCTTGTGCCCTTTCCAATGAAAACACCGATGACATGATTCTGTGGACACCTCGTTGTGAAAAGTTAAAAATGTTCTGCAGTGAATTTGAGTTTACAGAAGCTTTTCATTTTTGAGAGGGAATCATCTTGAAAATAAAAGTAAAATCATACTAAATTGAGCACAAGTACTGAAACCTGACTTGCTGGTATGCTAAAGGTCATATCGCTAAGTTAAACAAAAAGGAGTTGCTAGAGTTGAAAATGAAAGATTAGCAAAGTGAACACACATGGTTGTCTGCTACCATTACCTTGATTCTCTCAAGGCTCGAGAGTCTGTTTTTGGCAACCTTTTGGAATTGGCCCAAAAGTACAAAATATTTTTTTCCATTTACTGTATAATGGAAATGTATTTTCATTGATATAACTAATATAAATTTCCCACAGCTTGGATTTTTACAGCAGAGAATGAAGCTTGGCTAAAATACTTTAGTGCTGAGATCAAAAAAAGGTATATATCAGAACTGAAAGGTGACTTCAGAATTAAAGTAGTTAAATAGAAATTATGTCTAAATACCAAATATCTGCCAAAGTCAGTAGCATAGGTCAATTTATGGCTTTTAATCCAAAGACGGTTTACTGAGCCAGTCCAAGAGTGAAATCATAATGTGAGAAATATTATCTACTCATGAATATCTTAATGAAAGCAGAACACTTTACGTAAGGTAAACAAATGACTAACCTTATCAATAGAATTATATATGACCCTATAAAATAAATGTGCTTATTGTTCTTCCTTAGGGAATGTACAGTTAGACTTTTATATTTGGTATTTTGGTAAAATAAAAGGCAATTATAATAATAAGGCAATTAAGAGCTAGTACAATATTATCTCATGTTCATTGTGTTATCTTTACTGAACATGAAACAAAGGAATGTAAAAAATTTAATAAAAAGTCAAATCCTTTTAGTTCAAATACAAGAGTATTTTAAATTCACCGACAATATTTGCATTATTGAAAGTCAAGTTCAGGTTCTGTTTTAGAAATTCACACATGAAAACAAATGCTTGTAATAGTAATAATACAACAAATGCCTATTAGTACTATCATCCACAAACATCACATGCAGTTTAGCCATAATCAGAGATATAGCTCTCCCGCTTTTCATTGATTTATTTTTGTCTTCAGACGATCTCCATTTAGAGTTTTTTCTTCAACCTCTTCTCTGAAATATAATTCATAACTAATGAACTTAGTAACAATGTTTGCATTTAGATTTAAATACCTTAAAAATGTTCCAAGAAGGTTTTTCTTCCCACACTGAAATCATATTTAAGACTTTGATGTATATATTTAGTAAATATTTCTTTGATGATAACATACATTTGTACATGTGAAGCATTTCTGTCATGTTCCTACTAATCTACTACTCAACTTGACCCCCAGTCAACTAATGAGGGTCTGCTTAGCTTCCAAAGGCAAAAATAAATACTTTGGTTCATAGTTTTGTCAATGCATCATTTTCTAAGTAGCAGCAGAGAAGACAGATGGCCAGATTCTCAGCATAGCATCATCTTCCTTGTGGTGGGTTTCTAACGAAACAGCAATAGTGTTGCTACAGTGCTGTTTGTTGGATTCCCAATAGTTAACATCCCACAAAGTGTTAACTTTCCTGCAATTTGTTGATTAACAACCACCAGAGAAAGGTGGCTAATTCAATGTTTTCAGGTTGAATACGTGCTCCCAGGTTTCACTTGGGGATCGAAGTCGTTACAGAATACCTGACTCGCATTCAGAGCACCCTGTTTGCTGCAAATGGCTCCCTATTGGCTATTGATGATCAGCTATGATGATTGTTGTACAAGTACCTAAACACCACTTTAGAAAAGAGTAAACTCATCACATCACATTACAAGGATTGATGGAATCGCTCTTGCCTGAATAGCTGCAGATGTTCAGAGGGAGGATTCAAAAGTGGTAATTTCAAGAAGTATATTCCTGTGATCATTTTTAAAGGGGAGTTGTCAAGAGTGGAATTAAAATCTGAGGTAGGTTTCCTGACAGTAATTTAGAATTTCATCTTTGAGAACTACCCAAAGGCTTCAATATTATATACCATTGTGCTTTTCAGATGCTACCTTCTAAAAATGTACAGGATGTTTTTTGAATTCCATATTTGAAAGAAATAGCCAAAGAAAGGTAATGTCTCTCAAATTTACGAGACTGATAATATGTAAGAGTTCCACAGGTGAAGTGTGGGAAATACCTATTTTAGCACAGATATCTAAAAATCACTGGTAAAAAGTTGCTAAAAAAAGGTTTTCAAGTCTCAATTCATAGAGAAAGTCTCATTCCTGCAGAAAGCAAAGATGCTGCTGACTGCATTTGGCAAAGAACAGTCACTGCAGTGATCAAACCTTTTACCCTGGGAGGATGGGTCTGATTTATGTCAAAGTTAAGTTGGAGGGAAAAAAAAAACAAAAACAGTCTTTCTTTCTCTCAGGGAAAGACAAATATTTTAGAGATATGTGATTCACACAGTAAATATTAGTACTCAGTTGAGCTACAAAATGGCTTCCAAATGGTCTACAGCTGTTTGAAATAAAGTGCAAAGTTGGCCAGATGAGGATTTAAAAATCATAATACATCATTTATCATTTTCCCCAGCTCATCCAAACACTTTGAATTCATCCTGTACTAACTTAGTTATATGCTGTGGTTTGTTATTCTAAGAAAGCTACCATATCCTATCTGAAGATTGCATCTCAGTGGTTAGACTAAAACATATATAATGGCTAAGCTAAAACATACGTAGATAAACATCAAATGGCAATTCTAGAGAATCTAAATCCTGTTCATGTAATCTAGTGATTCACTGAATCATTTCTGAAATGTTCCAAATACCAGCATGTACATATGTTTTATAAACTAGTAATCCCTAATTAAAATCAGCAGTTGAGTATCAATAAATAAGATATAATTCAAGTAGAAAAAAAATAGTGTGCCATCTTAGGTTTTCATTTTTTGCTCCTTCCAAGAACAGTTCATCCAATGTGTAAAACAGCAATAAAGCAGCACTTGATAAACACCATTCATTTTCTTCTTTCTTTTTTTTTTTTGGCCCTGATGTTTAATCTCTAGTCATAGCTCTTTTCATCCAAGTCTTTTCAGGATAAGAAAAAGATTCATAATTTTTTCAATTCTGAATTTTATTTAAATACTAGTTAAAAAATAAAGAACATCTTCCTTTTTGATTGACTATATTTTTTCTCTGCTACAAGTTCATATTTATAGATAATACTTAAAGATACAGTTGTCTATAACAAATAATTTAATCAAAATCCCCTGCCATATCCTTTAGAAACTAACACTTGCAACTTCTTTTAACACTTTTCTAATTTAGGACAGTCTAAGCAATTGTGTCTGCATTTTATATAGGACTTTGCTCTTATATGTGATCGAATTTCCATCTTATGTAATTTGCTCAGCATTTTCTTAAGAGCTCCAGAACTCAAAAGAACTTTAAAAAGTTGTATTGAGAGGGCAGAACAGATTATACAATGCAATAAAAATCATGATTTTGGTTCTTTTCAGGGACCTCTTGATTCATCCAGCTGATCTATGCAATAATTTTGAGGCCTCTCACTAGAATGGCAGATGATCAGAAGCAAGCACCTTGTCTGAAAAAGTGACTACATAATATAGCTCTTAATTTAGTAAGTGAGAATGACTGGAGCAAATTTGATGTTCAATTGTATTTGATAGCACATTGAGTTCCTGATACCGGCCTGTTGTGGTAGGAAACACTAAAGCTATAAAATCAAAAGGTGTAAGAGATATTCTATTTCTGTTTTTGGTCAGGGTCTTCATATTTTTATGCATTTTCCTACCAATAGGAAAGTTGCAATGATAATATGATGTTCATTTTATAGTGCAAAGACACAGACTTGAACAGGAAGTTATACTACCCAGTATCTTGCAACAGGTAGAGCAGAGCCATGGCAGAATCAACTGGGTGTCTTCTATAGGTGTGGTGTCAAGAATCCACTTTGTTTATGAGTGGTTCCTCCTAAAAGCTCCAGAACTGCTGATGCCTCAGAAACACAACTGCATGACTTGTTCTCTTGTGTCCACAGCTGAAGCCCCACAACACAGGGCCTGGTACGTAGCAGGTGCTCAGAAACATGTGAATGAGAGTACAATCCCTAGTCTCAATTCTTTCTCCTTTTGTGACTGAGTATAACTCCAAGTACTAGTGATAAATTACTCAACTACATCTTCTAAACAAAAATGAACATTAATGGAAATAGCAATTTGATGTACAGATATACATCTCACTCATCTCCAACATTTTTACCAATCTCCATAAAGTACAACCTACTTAAGTGACTGTAATGTTCAAGTTCTCTCCCTACCAGACTTCCAAGTGAAAGGCCTGCTGCCACTGTGCATGAGCACAGGCTATTTTTTGTACTATACAGGTTCACACTATGTACTATACAGGTTTACACTATGAGAATGTGCAACAATCCACTTGCTATACCAGTGATCACATGCTTGTATACATACCTATTTTTGAGAAGTAAAATATGTTCCCAGATTCATTTAATAATATAATTGCTCAGTTTCATATTTTTCTGAATATCAATGTTTCTTATATTCTGCAGCTGTTAAATAAACAACTCTTTCACTTCTCCTTTACTTCTAGTTTTAAAACGTTAGGAAGACGGAAATGTTTACAAAGAAATGGCCAAGATAAACACATGTGTGAATGTTATCATGAAATGGTGTTTTAGCTAACCTTAAGTTTTGTTGACATAAAACCCAAATTTTATCATAAGATAAAGGGTTGGGGGGAAATCCGGCAGCATTTTATGTTGTGGGTGTTTGAGCACCAATGAGGAGTAAATGATTTGATTCCAAGGGCTCAGAGGATTTGTCAGCTGCCTCATAAGTATAATTCTGGCTCTTCATATCCCTGCTGCTTCTAATTTAGCAGGACAGGCTCATAATTGAAGCAAATTAACTATTTACACTTGCCACTTCTACCAGGGGAAGAGGACACAGCAGCAGGAAAGAATGAGTAGGAAATTACATTCTTCCCACTTGTGTCAGATCTGCCCTTATATAAACACATTAACAGTAATTTCATGAGGCGTCAAACATAGGAATAAATACTGAGGGATAAAATAATGAGGTGTTGCTATCGAGCTGAACTGCTATGGCTAATATCCTTGGATATGAATTATGCATCCTGAAAGAAGGCATATGTTACAGTATTCAAACAGCTTCCCTGCAAGTGATGCCTGCTCATTAGGCTCTGGATCTCGAGGTAAATCCACTCATTTTTATAAATGTAGCAGAGCTACATTTATAAAAATACACTCTTTGGGCACTGTGGGCTGTGGTTTCTCCTGAATACACTAAGCTCTGTCTGAATAGGTCTTCCATTCCATTTTTAGCATAACAGCATGTTTATTTAGCTCTTTGGCTGAAGCTTTAAAGCCACTTAATGTAAAGTAAACAAGAACATTTTGTTTGTAATTTGCTAAATGTATTACAGCCTGACTGTGTCTCCAATTAGGAACTTAAGGTTCATTTGGTAATTTACATCTGCTTCTGATTTAAGGTGACTTTCCTTTTCCACTTAAGAGCTGACTTTCCATGGCTAAAGGATCCAAGAATCCTTTATAGTTCTTTGGCCCAGTCCCTTATGCTTCAAAACTGGACATGATCTTTCATTTAGTAGGACTTGATTTGTCCTATATTGTCATGATGAGCCCAGATCTTATACTTTAGTGACCAGAGTCTGAGAATTCAGAAATATTTAGGAGAGACAGGAAATTTAGCCAGAACTTCATAAAAAATGATGCTGAGGGTTGCTGAAACTCCAAGGAGACTAATATAAAGGGTGCAATATTGTTAAATTACTTCATCTTCCTCTGTAGGTTCTAGTCAGAGGAAGATAAGTAGCAAAGACCAGCATCACAGCAATACTTATATTTTATTTCCCTTCCTCCATCTGGTGTCTTTTAAACAGTTTAGGACATTTCTGAAATGGGCTCTCCATTGTCTTAGGAGTCATTTGCATTTAAAGTCGCCAGTTGGGATCCATGCACAATTCTGCTCCATTCCAGATTGAGCGCCATTTTTCCAAAGTATCAAATAGAGGAGGTCTTTGATAGGTGGAGTTTGTGGCCTTGACAGGAATGATTCATAAAAGAGATTTTCTGTTCTGGAGGATTTTAATTGCTTCTTTCAGCTTCCTTTTGACTTTTTCTCTCTGAGAGAGTCTTCACAGAAACCAAAGTGCATATAGTATTTCCATCATCATGAACTCTGAAAATAAAGATCTGGCCTTGTGCAGTGGCTACATATTCCTGCCTGAGCTCCAGTATGAGGAAGCCTGTGTGTTAACCACATAGCAGGTCCATTATTCATGTTCCCTCCGGCTGTCAAGAAAACATTCAGTTGTAATCTCACTAATAGCTGTTTTTCCTTAAATATTGTAATTTTCTGAGCCTCTAATAAGTCATCAATAATTTTGTCCATTTTTCCCAGTTTTTGTTTATATTTGTAGCTGTTCATAATTGTGGGCTATTATGACAACAGGATTTTTGAACAATTGTGGCGCATGAAATCCTAGCCTTCTACTCAAACCAGCTGCCTGCACAATGCCAACAACATCACGTGGGTGGGACTGTTCAGAAACATGCACAGTTGTCCTAAATTTCGAAGTTTAATGGTGTGCCTCTAATCTGTCTCAGCGACATTCCTTTAAAAATACATAGCCTTATGTGTGCTCCCCAATTTGAATATTAAATGAGAGTAAAATACAATTAATTTAAGTTTGAAACAGAGATATTATATGATGTTGGCACAATGAGTCAACATAAAGGGAAAGAACAGGTGGTAATATACCATAATAACACTTTTGGATATTTTGCTACAATTCTCTTGATGCCCAAATATGCATTCTAGGCAGACATGTTCGCTTTGCTGGCAATTCTTGCAAACTGTTAGAGAGGTGCTGTCATGGAGCAGCAGTGCTGTGGCCCGCTGCACGCAATCTGCTCCCTTTTGTCAACGCCGTGTGCCATTTCACTCATCTGACCCTTTCCCATAGTCCCTGGGATGGGCTGCGTCCTGTGTGTGTGTCATAACCCGCACTTTTTAGCATACTCTGCAGTCTCACTGTCTTTATTAATCAAAATCATGTTTCATGAGAAAAGAAAAAGCTATGCAGAATCCTATTGTTAAGTTAGAGTGTCAGGCATGGGGACAGACTATTCTAGAATCACGCAGGAAGCTTCCAATACCTTGTGCTGGTAATGGTGCTCCCACTTGAAAATATTAACTTTTTAACCAGAGAAAAATATATCTGTTTCTATTAAGGTAATTTCCTAAATAATCCTGGCATCTTTTTTTTTTTTCTTTAATGACTGGATTTTGAGTACAATATTGCTTTATAATATCCAATGAGTTACACTGGTCAACTATTATACAATTTATTTCATAAATAATTTGACTTTTTATAAAATGAATTCTCAAAAACTCCAAAAACCACAAAAGTACCTTAAAAATGGGAAGTAAAATGTAAAGAAGAAAGAAAAAAAATTTATCACATGCATACAATTAGAACACATCAATAATGCATCATAATTGTGATCAGATCTACATGGAAAGGTTGAGTCCCAGTTTTGAATCAGAGTGGAAAAAGGGAGTGATCTCCTTTTTAACAAACAGTTGAGGATGGCAAATAGCATTCTTCACATCTGACCACAGGTGGTCAGACAAAAACAATGCCAAATATTATCTTGTGTTTCCCTCTGATTATAATGAAAATAAAAGGCTGCATTATAATAGAATTAGGAAGAACTTCAGCTTTTCGTATGCCACCTTGAGGAACTACTTGGTTTTCACCATGAGAACACTGCTTTCTTTCATAAGCACAAGTACAATCACTTTCTAGTATTCCTGATATAGAGGACTAATCCCAAAGGGCTTGGGAAGACTTTTGTAGTTTTCTCTTTAGCAACATCAGTCTTAAATTAGTGGTTACCAGAAGGAGAGGAGACAAAGACATCAACTGTATGGTGAAGAATTCAACTTTCATGTGTCAGACTTACTGTAGCGTAGAACAATGTCAATTAGTAACCAAGTACATCTGAACCTTATGCAAAGGTATACTGCAATGAACTGTCAATCAAATATTAGTAAAAATAAAAATGCTGATCTTAAAGCCACATGAGTTCCCCTAGTGCATGTGGAAAATAATTAGGGAAAGTTATCTAGGATCAGAGAGATGGGTAAAGGGAGTCAGCTGAGTGGTTATCCCACAAAACAGAAGAATTTATACAATTGAAGCCTGGAGCCTACTCAAGAACACACGTATGGGTTCTCAGAGCAGAGAAAAAGGTTTATCCTGCTGTGTGTGTCAAGGAGAGAACAGGGAGGCCATATAGTCACAAAATCCAGTTGGCAGTGGTAGGGTTGGGATTCTAGGTCAGTATGTACTTGGCCATGCTCCACTGAGTGGGGGGGCTGTAATCACTGTCCAGTTCCTCTCTGGCCAATGTCCAGCATCAACTGAAACAACATCTCAGTCTTGGAAGTGTGAGAGCAAATTGATGTGAGTTAGAATAGAAACAGCTCTAAGATCCTAAAACAAAGATACTCAGTATTAATGGAATTTACATAATATAATATCAGCTACCCTCTTGATAGAGAGAGGGGTGTTCCTATTTCATGAACAGAGTATGTTTCACTTGCATGTTTCCCATTTTTAAAGATGACTCTAACACCATGTTCCAGGTCATAGATTGTGTTTTCCTTTGCAGTCATTCCCTGGGGTCAGTAATCTTGAAATGGCATAGGAAAGAAAATATGTAGAGATTTCAGATTGTAAAAGACAGTTTTGGTTTAGTGAAAAAGGGGTTTAAGAGAATGAAGGGTTAGAGGGAAGGTTCTGTTTCCTTAATAATTATTTTTACCATTGCAGCTATAAATGTTTTCACAGATTATGTTAGAAAAGAACTGTAAGTTGAGTGATTAGTTCTTGTCACAGTGATTGTATGTGTCAACCATGTAATTTCAGATAATTCATACAATAGAATGGGGATTCAGTCTTGCACTCTGCTCTAACCCCAGTGTCTTATGTCTGGGAAACATGTTTGTAAATGTTCAAGATGTATTTATTGAATGAATTTAATAATCATTTCATAATTTACAAAGTCTAGTTAAAAGTGTTTATGAATATTGGACAAAGCAAAAGAGATACATCTTAGGAAATTTTTAAAAATTTCATTTAAAAATTTTTAAAAATATGAAAAACTTTATATTACAAGTGTCAATATATATTCATAATAATCACAAATGTATAGGTAATATAGACGTATTTAAGTTTGAGATCTGCTTCTTACATAACTTCCTGAACTTGATGATAAGATAAAGATCTCTATCAAATAGCAATTATGAGAATAACGCATCATTAATGAAATTCATTATTCTTGTTTGTATGTAATTATTTAAAACACTAAACTTTGTCTCAAATTTTCCTTTATAATAAATAAATTCTAGATGTTGACAGTGACAAACTCATCCCTGGTTTAGAAATATGTGAATAACATTGCTTACTTGTTGGAGTGAGTTATATTTATATTTGATCTTACTCATTCCATGATTCCCATCATCCTTAAGATCCTCTGGGCTATTTTGCTGTGATTCAGATGCAGTGTCTCCTTGAGCCCTCCCGACATGTGGTCCTCAGTCATGCCATAGTAGTTTATGAGAGAAAGAAAGCACCAGGCATCTGGTCCCATTTATACAACCTTGAGTAGTACAGTATATGTGGAATTGAATAGCATGCTCTGGTGGTCTCTGGGAAATGGCTAAGGGTGGAAGCTCTTAATTTTGAGGTTTATTTAGCAAAGAGCAAAGAGAGTTTTGGTGAAAAAGGGTAAATAGTAAGTGCTGAAGAGATGTGTGGACAGTTTTCAAAATACCTTTAGTAATTTTTAGACTTTATGATCACAACGGCAACATTTAGGGATGATGTCATCCTGGCTGGGATATGTAAAAGTCCTTCCAAAACTGACTATGGCATATAAACTTTGAAACAAAGGAGCTAACAAACTATTTACAGGGGTTCAATAATTTACAGGGGTTCAATAAAGAACTATAAAATTGTGTAAAAGTCTCCTGGAGTCTGGTTCTGAGGGCCCCACTCTCTACCTTTGCTCTAGTGGCTGAAGAATTCACCTTTAGGTCTCAGAAACTAATTTTTTGTGTGCTTACACTTTACCAGATTAGGAATTCCATTTTGCACCCCTTCTTACCTGCTTTTGTTCTTCTCCTAAACCATCCCACATGGAAGCCACAATTTTAGAGACTTCACCAAAGGTAGCATTTGGATTTTGGCCCTTGATGGCAGCCTGGGTGTCACGAAAGAACAAAGCATAGGCAGACACAGGTTTCTGGGGCTCATTGGGGTCTTTCTTCTTCTTCTTTTTGGGAGTTTTGGGTTTTTTCCCCATGTCAGAGGCAGGTCGCTTCTCTCCACCATTGATCTGAAATAAAAAGCAAATTAGGGCTATAAAGAACTTCAGACTCTTTGGGGGCAAATCATATTGTTGTTTCCTTTTGATACACTGACCCATCCACATGATATAAACAGAAATTCCTAAGTGAAAATTACTTTAGTTATTTGTTGTTTTCAGATAAAACCTCACATTTGAAGTAGATTTCATATCTGTCCTCCTTTCAGTCTAATTTATATAGTCTTAAGATAATACTCTTGATTCTTTATGTGACATCATTAAACTAGTAAATATCATCCCGTAGCTCCTTAGCTATTCCCCTTTCTCTTTCAGGGAAATTGAATGAGAAGCAGCATTTAGCTGACAGCAATAGATACATCTGTAGTAGGAACAATCTAACTTGTTTTCCTCTGAGGAGTTTATCCTTTTCTTCCTAACTATGATTTTAAAACCATGTTAGGCAGCAAGTCTATTCAATATAGTTGGACAGCAAGTCTATTCAATATAGTTGGACAGCTTTTGTTGTTGCACACAGATCTACAGAATGCTGCTAGGAAGATCTGGCAATACTCAGGGTTTAGAAAGTGGCACCATCTAGTTAAGTGCTGCACAGTAGAACTTTCTGCAGAGATGATAAAATTCTATCATCTGTGTTCTCTGATATGGCAGGCACCACCCACATGGGACCAGTGGGGTTTAAAATGCTGCTACCATGAACATGAAACAAAATTTTAACTTTTATTTAACTTTCATTACTTTAAATTCAAAGTTACATGTGGTTAGTGGCTATCATATCGGAGAGTGAATTTCTTGAAAATGGAATTTGATAATACAGACATTTCCAACTTTGTACTGTTTCTTCAAAATAAACCTGACTTTCTTCACTTTGTCTTCAAGTATGACTATTTGAATAATTTAAATGACTGTTTTGATGCGAATGAAAAAAATATACTTGATGTATTTAATATATTTGCATTTGAGTTATCTTTACAATTAACCAATTAAACATGAGGTCACTTCATCGATCTCTAGAAATTATGTGAATTGACATGATTATCAATAAGTTCTTTATCTGAATGAATACAGAATGGATCTGAGAGGTGGTCCTGTCAAATGGTTGGTTCTTACTGACATTTAACACACTGGCACTATGATGGGACTGGACAAGCTGATCTAATAGTGACAAGCCAAATACAGAGACAAATATGACTTAAAACAGTGATTCTACAACATGACCACATATTTTATTCACCTGAAAAACTTCTGAATAATATCCGTATGCCCAGACCATTCTGATTAAATCAGAACACTCAGGGGTGGGAAGACTGGCTGTCCTCAGTCACATCCTGAACTCTACTCTTCCAGTTGGTGTTTAACTACTTTGAGAGATAAAATGAAGAAGCAAATGTTCTCTCTGCTCTAAGATTATAGATGGTGATGTATTTTTTTTTCCTTCATAACCATCTCCAAGTGGTTGCCTATGCTGGTTTATACAGTCTTAACAACTTCCTTTTGTGTGTTTCCCTGCCTCAATAACCTCATCAAGACCACAGCACCTAGGTGGTGGGTGAACCCCAGGGATTACAAATATGTGAAATTTACATATAAATGATTTAATAAAAAAAAGACCATAGCACTAAATTCAATGACACTTTAAGTCTCCCCTTTAATTCTCATTGTGAGTGCTCTATCCTTCCATGGATCTCATGACATCACAGTCTCTAAGTTTTACTTGCACCTTAGTATTGTCTAAGTTTTCAGAATTAGTTTTAGGCTTATCTGACACCACCTGGCTGTTAAATGGTAGTATTACTGATTTTTTTTCTAACCTATAAGCCACCTTCACTTGTAAATTTGTACTTAGGCCATCTCAAGGTTGCCATTACTGTGTATGGATGAATGATGATCAAATTCATATTTCCCCTGAATTCTGGATATATAGAAACAGCTATTTGATATTGTTACTGGCAAGTCTTAAAGGTATCTCAAACAAGTCGTTTGTACTTGTAAATACATGTAGATTTCCTTTCATAACACATATCAGGCCTATAATTATACAGTAATTTTAGTTCTCCCATCCCAAAACAATGAGACCTCTTGATGAGGGCAGGTCTACATTGAAGTTAGTTCACTAGCACTTAGCATGGTTCCTGACACAAACAAGTGCTCAGTATTTGCTAGAATAGTAATTAAATATAAACAATGAAGCAATTTTTAAAAATGAATCAAAGCACAAAAATTTAGATTATAGGAAATCAAGGCTTAGTAATTTAGTTGAGTAATTTGGGCAATATGCAAATATATCAAGGAACATTTTTACAAAGTAGTGGCATCCTAAAGATAATCTCTCTGGACTATAGGTTGAGCATAATTTTGCTTACATTTTTTGTAATTCCCAAATTTTACAGATATAATCATTCTATTCATAAATCAATACTTATTAAAAATAAAAATAAAAAATAATTGACAAAGTCTACAATGAAGAATATTTCAAAAGGAGCGATCATATCATATGATGGGTCATATTTTATCAATGAATTGGAATATTTAGAAATAGCAAAGAAAGTGTGAAATGGAAACTTATCCACATGGACTATTACCTGACTCACTTTAAATTTTAAAACTTTAAATGTTAATTGCAATTAATTAAAATTAATTTAATCAAAATTAAACCAACACATTGAAAATGACATAAGTGCATATCATACATAATATTTTTGAGAAAAAATCAAGTATTAATCATAAAGAAAAAATTTCCATGTAGCAATGCAAGTGATATTATTAAACATTTTCCCTAAATTGCTTAAATTAGTTTCTGTCCTCTACTGAGTAATCTTATGTTTGAATTACTGATCTTTGTTTCTTTCCTTTTTAAATTGATATTTGGACATGACGATGAAGGTTTTAGATTTACTGGTAATGTGATGACTGCTGCACAGAAAGAATAGTTACTCTTCTATTTGACAGGACAGTCCTTACTCTTTTGCATGACTGAGAAACTGCTGCCAGTAAGAAGCTCTAAATATCAGGTGGATCAAAACCACAAATTATCATTTCAAATGCAATGAATAGCGATGCTATAGGAAACTAAGCAATTCTATGTACTCATCTATTTGCTTTGTTATCCGGAGACCTTCAATATTTTTCTGGCTTGTTCTGTAGCTGTCTCCAGATGCAGTTTGCACAGTCTCAGAATTTTGTTTAGCAGAGGGGGACAGCCTTTATGCACTATTTCCTTCACTTGGGGGACTTTCACTGCATAGTTGAGATCCTTAGAGGTCTAAGCTCTGATGCTGGAGCGTCTCATCTGGAGGCCAGTCTACTAGTGGGTCTCATACCAGTTTTGGTTTCACCCTGACTGAAAGTAACAGCACCTTGAAATGCCTCCCTTTTCACAATAACTTCAGTTTGAATGTTCCATCACACAAGAAACAGGCACCTGAGAAGACCAGTCTAAAGGGCATACATAAAATATTCATATATATGAAGAGGTGAGATCCTCTACCTAGGAATCAAATATAGTGTTGCAAACCAATGTCACCTCACTAAAAAAGCAAAAATAAAAAAAATAAAAATTCCACTGAAGTATATACTTCAGTATATACTTTAAAATGGTGAATTTTATGGAATTCCCTCTAAAATTTTCAGAAGCTATAGTTAATTTAGAACTGTTTAAAACATAGTTATCAAAATAACTAAATAAATGCAAATAAAACAGTTATCCAAATGTCTTTATAGTTCATTTATTTTAAAGATAAAATTAAAACAAGAGATGTACTCCAATAATTAAAGTAGGTCACTAAAACTACATTTTTGGATCATATTCTGACCAGACTTGCCATCATTGAACTGAACTATGATTTAAGGTAACATTGTGGTTTTTATCCAAAACTGATATGAGAAGACTCCTCAAAAAACTATATATGAAATATTTTATTTTTAAAAAATGAGTTTACTTTGACGGAAACTGTTATTCACTAAGTCTGGTATAAGGGCTCATTGGGTATGTGCAATCTCTTTTCTTTTGGGATGAAATATAATGGAAGAAAAATTTTTCCATTGTGGCCAGAGGTTCATGGCACCAGGCAGTGCAACATGCAGTGTGAAGTGTCCACTGGGGACATTACCACCTCATCCATGGACTTTTTTATTCTATATTTTTCTTGTGTATCTTGGAGGATACAAAAATAAGCTGCTATTTTAGTTTCTGTGTAGTGACCTGGAAATTTTTAAGGCCTACTTCTGGAGGTACTTAAATCACATTTGAAAAACACACGGTTGTTGCTCATATGCAAAACCTAGAAGAACCATTACTGCAATTTGGATCCACTTACATGCCAGTAAAGGATTGCCTTTTGAAAGATTCCTAGCTCTTATGACCACGACCTATTTAGAATGAGTACACCAATGATGAATATGATTATGGTAGAAAAATTAGTTAAATGGATTTGTAATATGTCCCTAGATCTTAATTTTGAGTATTGTCTGGATCCTGAATTCTTACTTCGATGAAAGCTTAATTCCATCCATGTCCTAATTTATGTCCTAATTTTGTGCTGATTTCTAAAGTCTAAAACAGTACTGTCTCATAGAACTTTCTGAATGATGGAAATGTTTTAGGAGCTGAAAAAAAAAGCCACTAGTCATGTGTGGCTATTGAGTACATTTTGTTAGAACAACTGAAAAGCTGAATTTTGGGGCATATTTTATTTTAATTAGTTATATTCAAAAGCCAACCATTATTCATGACCAGTGGCTTCTGGATAGCATTGTGCACTGAGCATTTTTCTAGAGTATAGTATCCCCCCAAATTCCCAGGCTTGTGATACTGAAGAATTAAATTGAATTCCAACATCATAACATTTAGAATAGAGGTGAAGACACACAATGCAAAAACATAAACTGCTCATGCAAATGCACTGAAAGTAAGCACCATCTTCATGACAGAAGTATGATCATACAGGATTTTCATTCCCGTTTCCAAAGCACTGTATAGAATTTAGGATTACAAGGCAAGGAAAATCTAAAATATATAAATGTTCTGTGAGAATCACAGTAGCTAAGAACTTGGCCAGGTTAAGCTCCTAACTGGAATGGTGATCGCCACAGACGTATTTCACAACCAATTAAAACACCAATAAATAAATAAATAGATACACAAATACCTAAAAAAAATCTCTCTTCCATAAACTTTACACATATTCATGTGCTTCATGTAACTTACTTGTGGACATAGATTTATTTCTAAAATTCCTAGAGGTTATGGTAGTCTGCTGTTACTTCACTTCTTGTCATGTCTTATTGCTTAATTAGAGTGATGTATTTAACTTATTACAAGAAAACAATAATCGTTTACTTTAGAAAAGCATTTGTTAATAATTGCTTAGACAATACTTCTTAAAAAATACAGAGTAAAGGAGTTAAGACTATCAAGGAAAGAGAATCACTGATATTGAAATGTCCCTGGAGAAGGTAGGAATGTCTATAAGCATATTTAAAATAAACTGCCACGGTCCCAAAGCCTTTAATGGAGCTGGGAGAGCTGTTTAATGCATACTATCTTGCAGTAATCGCTGTAGTTTAAAATAGATTTTAATCAAGCACCATCTGCATAATAGGCTGAACAAACAACATAGAACTCCACTTATAACTCTTATCATATAAAGTAAATATTATAAAATCTTCACCATAGAAACAGGCCATATCACAGCACTTTTTGTGATGGCACTGTTTCTGTAAGTGAAAATTTTGCTACTTAAATTCATTGTCACTTTTCTTTCTGAACTACGCTATCTAAAATCCCCTTATGAGAATAATTCAAATAAGCATGGAAAATAAGTTATCCAGTTTCTGTGAAATCAGTGAAGCTGTAATGCTTCTTTCATTTTGTGATGATTTATTATTATCATTAATAACAGTACATTCAATGATTCAAAACATCATTTATAGAAAAAATGCATATGGAATGCTATACTTTTGAAATGATTCACAAACAATGGATATTGTCTGTATATCACAGTTTGTAAAACAACAGTGTTCTCTATTCTGCCAAACATCGCTGAGTATCATTCTAAAACAAGTTTATACAAATGTTCAGATAAAAAATTTGTGCTTTGTCCATAAAATCACTTTAAAGTAAGGGGAAGGGTTAATTGAACTTATATACTTCTATTATATTTAGCAATATTGTTGGATTCACTTGATCTTTTCTAAATTTGCCAATGTAAAGCAACATGTCTCTTTCTCATTCTTTTGGATTGAGATTCTTCTGCCTTAAAAGAACGTATAAGCTATTGAGGTTAATCAAGCATGCTCAGTCATCTATGATATGAATCATCTAAGAGCGCATATACCTTGAAAATATTATGTCCTACTAAAATTTAATTACTTGAATCAATTTTGGGAAAACATTTAGAATCAGGTACTAACTGGTTGCTCTAATGAATTTTAGTATTTTCTTCAGTATTAGTCTGACTTAAACTTTACCAGTAGACTTTACTTTTCTTCATAAATTTAGAATAATGTATATATATATTTTTGATAAATTTGAAATATCATTTGAAATATATTTGAAATATCATTACTAGTCATATATATATATATATATATATATATACATATATATTCATTACTAGGACCCAAGACATTTGTTGGAAGTCATTCATCATGGATACATTGAACACTTGCATAATAAGTACAGATCAATGTCAAAAAAACTGACTTTGAAGTTATAATTTTAAATATTTTTTTCTGATTGCTAGATAAAGTGGCTTGAGATCTGGCTAACACTGCTCAATTTCATTAATGTTTACAGAAGCCTATTTGCTTATCAGTTTTACTTTATTCCAGGTGTCTTCTTGCCTTTACAAGGGTGGTAATTGCGAAGTACTTTTCTAAAGACTTACTTAATTGCTACTAAAGTGACATCTAATCTCCTTTGAGAAAAGGAAAAAAAACCCTTGTATTTCTGCCTATAATGACAAAGCATATACATTGATGGAGTAGCAAAGTAGGGAAAACAATTCTAAAAGTGAGCAAGTGAAAGTAAGTGAATGCCAGCACTCAAAAAAGTAAGCAAAGTACTGAAACTACTTTTCAGTTTGAAGAGTGTTGATGAGCCTGCTCAACATGAATGACAGATAGATAGAGTAGACAAAAGCAAAATCCACAACTGACCAAAAGTAGGTGCTTAACAGGAGGATTCAGGATGATAATGAATGGAGAAGGGAAAGTATCATTTGTGATAATTCAACCCCAAAGCCAGCATTTGTAATAATTTATATCCCGAGCACATGTTATGTGGGTTTTCTGAAAAACTTAATGTTAAGAGGAGAGTCTAGATTTTATGGTCTAAGATTATCTCCCAGAATGAAACATAAATAGAGGGATCTATTTTGAAATCAAGTCTTGTAGAATTCCCATAAAATTCTAATAATATCAGCCCTTATCTCAAAATTTGGAAAGCAAAACTCAACAAAGCATTAAAATCAACAACCAGCAGCAACAACAGACAATAGAATCAGAGCTTTCCAACTTCATGTATGGGAACAGGCAATACTTAAAGGGATAAATGAGGTTAGTATATATATTAACAACAAACAACTAAAAACAAATCCAAACAGATGGGTGGGGGGGACAAATAAAACTAGAAATAGAAAATATTTGATGATGAAGAACAATGTGTAATATTGAAGTGGAAAAGTGGATTTTTTTGACTTTGAAAATACATGTAAACTACATATGAACTTGTGAATCTTTGTGCATAAATATACAAGGGAAAATACTGCAGAAAAAACTATAAATACCATTTCATGGAGTTCATGAAATTATAGTTTAATTTAATTATAATTAAAATGAATAACTGTAATTACTGCTCCGATATACATTGGAAGGAGAACACTTGGAGTTAGAATAATATGAGTAATGAAACTGATCAATGTTACATTTTTTGTGCATTAATATGTCAAGAGTAGCATCTAATAGAAGAAAAAGTATAAAATTTCTAATCTAAAAGTGGAAAATTATGAAATGACGAAAATATGATCAATCTTAAAAAAGGTATAAAAATGAAAAAGAAATATAAAAGATGTTAAATAGATACAGAAAGCAACAGACTTTACTGGAGAAATAAAACCCACATATTTTAGTACCTATATTAATGTAAATGATATTAGTTTTACTAAAGCATAAAAATAGTATCTAGCTCTATGTCATTTGCCAGACACATATAAAACATAAGATTACATTAAGCAGAAAAAGCTGAAAGTAATATGGAAAAAGACATACTGTGACTCTTAGCCCATAATTTCCTTAAAGGGAAAACTGTGCTAAAAATATACTCGCAATGCCAGATACTTAAAATTTGTTGTATTACTAGTACTGGATTAGAGACTTAGAAACAGAAGCTGCCCGAGTTTATACTTCTTTGATGTTTCACTGTATGTCTAGTTTATGACTTTAGGTTGTCAACACAGCTTCAGAGCAATCAGAACCATGGGTGGTATTTATAAGGTGATAATTTATCTTACAGATGTATTTATAATATTTCTCTCTGTCAAAACAAACTCAATTCATTTAATTGTTCAATTAGATAAACTAGAATTAATATGTAATTGCTTAAGAAAGCACAAAGTGTTGAGAGGGAAGCATTATAAGGTTTTTTTTTTTTTGAAGTGAGGCTGAACTTTTTTTTAGGTCTCTTGTTAAAAATGATTTAAATGATCTTTTTGATTTGACATGATTTCACATTCAACTAGAGCTGATGCAGTACAGTATTCCATATAAATCTAGCTCATGTATAAGGGAAAAATTCCATTTTACTCTTTAACTATGATGAAGAATGATCGAGTCTTTTCATCAGAAGTATTTTTTATCCATTTAATAAATATAAACTGAATAAATGGGTAGAAGTCTTTTTAATCAGGGAGATGGTGAAGAACAATGTGCAGACTTGAAGTGGAAAAGTAGATTTTTTTTAAATTTGAAAATACTTATGAAATAAGCATGAACTTATGAATATTTGTACAAAGAATTAATTTAGTGAACATATTCTTGAGAAATATATCTCTAAGTCTTCACACATAGCTATTTCTATACATAAAGTTCTATAGTCTATACACTATACAGTATATAATCTAGCCAATAAATAGATATAAAATATTCTATACAGTCTATATTGTACAAAATAGAATTTAAGTTTTACTCTAGAATGCTACACAATCACTGACAAGGAACCATAAATTATTTTGCTAAGCAACTGAGTTGACTACCTACTGGCAAAATTTCACACCAGCTTCAAAGCTTAAAACTTACAAACCCATGCTTCAGCAAAATTATAAGACACGAACCTTACAGATCAATAGGAAATGACAGAATCTGAGAGTTAATTTCTGGTTCCTACCCCATCTTTTACTCATATAGGTTAAGACTGTGGAAAATATTATTGTAAGTAAAAATAATCCTGCATAAAATTTACTGTTAGTAGAGGTTACTAATTTTGTATTAATTTCCTGAAATGTCAGCAATGGATACTGATAAAGATATAATCCAGATACACAAATTGATTTTTACTAAGAGCAGAACATTAAATTTTTTCCCTTGCAATACAGTACATAGCATCTATGTTTAGGAAATTAATTTGAATTATCCACACATAATCCAATATCAAAATTATGTGTCACAATTGAATTCTTGGTGTTCACGTTTAGGTTCGGCTACTTGTTGGCTGTAAGATCATTAGAATAATCTATATTTGTTAAGGAAATTATTTTGCTCTCTAAATGATCAGCTAAAGGTCAGGCTTTCACTAGTCCAATAAATTATTTATATAATATCAATTAGTCTCCTTGGGCCTTTTTACCATACATCATGAGGGCCTAGATCACTGAGGACATGAGACCATGGGTAGAGAACATGAGTATGGGTGTGATGTTTACTTGCATAGTTGTTATAAAATATGCCTGGGATTTATTTTAATCAGGGATGATAAGGCAGCAGACATGAAAATGGTTGTCATGAAAGAACAAGTTTATGCTCACCGAGGTCCAGACAACATGCTCATAGGATCCACATGGGGAAGAACTAAAGTTGGTCAGGAGGTAGAAAAGGTATAGAAGCAGAGCAAAGTTTGGCATCTTTATTGGGGTTTTCTTGAGAAGAGAGTGTAGGTGTGCTGAATAAGTTTAGGACTGGAAAGTTCAAACAATTTCAGTTGATTCTGATCTGTAGCAATATCTATATTTTATGGTGCTTAATTCCAGTGGAATTTAGAACAGATGAAATATTGACTTGATTTACAAGAGATTGATATGGGGATGGGGATGTGGGCTCTGGTTTTTGGTTAGTTTGTTATCAAAGGTACACAGAGGTGTTATTTGTTAACTCTAGGAATCAGCTATCCCTGGCATGGGTAGACTTTCTAGATTAAGACCCTAAATGCCAAAACATCAAAAATACTAAAAATAACAAGTGTAGTCAAGACAGTAGCCCTGCCTTTATATAAACCCATGGGTCAGGGTCTGAATCTTAAAATAATTAACATAGCTATTGAAAAGTTAATTATTTACATTCGAATTCCAGCATTTCCTTTGGTTCCCAGAAACAAAATTCTTAACAAAAGTGAATAGAAAACAAGGTGACTGACACAAGTGAGTATTCATAAGTTTTATCTTTTTAAAAAAGAGAGTAGGAGGAATATGTAGCGCTCATGTAACTGTGAGTGTTTTTCACAGTAACTGGACACACACAGTCATTTTTCTCAAATTTGGAAGTTGGTTTACTGATAACCAAGGCAATCACAAAAATTACTTTGGTACTTTTGAGTGAACATTCTCTCAGTTTTGGCACTGCCACTAAAAAAAAAAAAAAGTCTGTACTACTTTAGAGAACCTAATAATTTCTGCGGTTAGTTTTTTAATCTAAGTACATTAAAGGCTCATGGCCCTAAATAGCAGGAAGTACAGACAGAAAATGGTGCTGGCCAGGGGTTAACAAAAGGAAAGTAATGAAACAAAAGGAAGTAATGATTGCAGCATTCATTGTAATTTATGAAACCTTAACCTTCTCCTTTGAACAGTTAGGACCTGTACTCCTATACTTTCCTTAATACAAAGACTGGATCAGATGAGCTCAAAGATTTCATGTACCTAAAATGGTCAAATTGAAATATATATGTTTGAATGAGTAGTGAATTCAGTTGATTTGGATGTTGAGTCCTATATGACTCAATCTACCTTACTCACTATGCAGAACCTATATTTTATAGGTATAAATTACTTATAGGCTTTATATATCTTTATAATTTTTATTGGGGACTAATAGTATAATTAGACAAGTGGGTGGCTGAAATAAATTAGCTCATGCTTTTTTTTTTTTTTTTAATGTGTACCCACCAATGATTCTCATGTGGATGATATAAAATTGCACACAGTTCAAGGAAGGTGTGCAAAATACCTTTTTAAAAAGCAACAAGGATTTCCCATCAGTCCTACAAATATCTCTTCCTACCTTGGAAGTATCATCACCCTCATCTTCATGCACTGAACTGGATGGTGAAGGAGTTGCGGACTTGCTTCCAGGTGGAGAAGGAGAATTGTGGGGCACGCTGCTCCCTGCCATATTCAGTCCAAGCTGAGCACTAAGCTGTGACTGGTTGATGGTAGTCAGCTGGCCATGTTGCATCATCCCCTGCTGCTGCCTGATGTCAGGAGGCTGGCCCCTTGGTCTCATGGCTGCCATCTGAGGATGGGAGCCATATTGAGCTCCTTCTGGGTTCCGTATATCTTGCATCTACAAAAAAAAAATATGGAAAGGAGTCATTTTTAACAAAGATGGTTTTGGGATTTTAAAAAAATACTTTTTTGTAGGATGTCTTGCCAAACAATAGACAGTTTAGCTTTTCACCACGCTTCCTAAAATATAAAATTCCCAAAAAGTATAAATAACCTAAGTGTACTATTACCAAAAGAAGAGAACTTGAGTATTCACTCAACATCACATTTCATTATTCAAGATCTGATTTATTATATTTACAATTTTTCTGTGCTCATGAAATTCAGATATGTGTCATTAAAATATTTAACATGGTATAAGTTTAAAATATTGATGCTTAATGTGTCAAAATCATACAATTACTAGTGATTATAACATTCACAACAATTTATGAAACCCCATTTATTTTATTCAGATGAGTTAAGAAAGATTTTTGGGACTTAAAATATTATGGCTCTTAGTTTAATTCAACATAGGATAGTATTGGCCAAAATAATCTAGTAGCTTCTAGACTCAGAACACTTACAGACGTAGTAACCAATTGATTAACTGACTATTGAAATGATTTGATGGCACAATCAGATTTAAAAGTAAAGCTCTAAAGTTGCAAGGTTACCATATTAATCCATGATGCTATCTGGGTCACTGCTTTTTAGCCTTAATGAGACTTACTCTTGTAATTCAAGCAATGAATTTTGTCTCTGCAAGAATCAGAATTAAAAGCATTGGAGGATGACGCTCTTAACATATCCAGAGGTCAAATGTGTTGTATAAGAAGAGTATGGTAGATTCACTTAATGTTTCTCTGGCATTTTTTAACTTAAAATAGTGGAGATTATTTTGTGATATAGAATAAATTCAGTTATCTTATTCTGGGGGAATTTGTAGAGCGTGTGCAGGTTGAGGGTTTGTAAGTTGAGAGAAAAAAGAAAAGAAAAATGACATTGAATGGGAATATGGTTAAATTTGCATTTTGAAACTAAAACAATAAAATTACCTTTCTCTGTTTTACTTAAAAAAATCCCACATGGTTTCAGAATGTCTATAGATTATCTACCTATAAATATCACATGAAATGGATATGCATTAAAGGTTATTAAAAAATCTAGTCATAACCATTTTTCAATTTTTGAAAATAAATCACTTTTTACCATTTTGAAAACTGAAAATGAAGTTGTGACTGTATCTGCATTCTCTTTGTTAGCGTGATAGTCTCTACCATGGTATTTCCTAGTTGTCAATACCATGTTCCAGTACTCACTATGCTTCATCTTCATACTCTGCACTGGATACCTCAGACTTCTGGTTCTTCTTGGTGAAGACTCAGAATGGCTACACGATTTTGTACTTGGGGCTTTTCTAGTCTAAACTAATACCCATTGCCACCCCAATTAAGCTGCAATGCTTCCTGGTCCGATCCTCAAGAATAACCTGTGGTTCATGTTTAGAAGTCCCTCATTATGCAGCTGTTACTATTCAATGACAGAAGATAAAACTTAGGTGTTTATGTTTAACCATGATACAACTTGATAAGTGTTTTTTTTAATAAATATATAAATATTTTGAATATTCAAAAAGTATGTATTCATGTAAATAAATTACATGAATGAAGCCCACATAGGATAAGTATCTTTCTCAACTCAGAGTTGTAGTAAAATTTTCAGCTCTCTGTTCTAGTCTTTGACATTTCCTCCTGTATTAGATAACTGATTCAACATTTTACATGTCCCATAGTGTTCAGTTAATGTTAATCAAACACAACTTATTAGATGTTGTCTACTCAAATAAATTACTATTTCTCTCTAGTCCACTCATGCTGCTTCCACCTCATTTACTAAAATAGATTTTGTGCCAACATAGTTGTTCACATAACTTCTAGAATCTGATTTTCCTTGCAAATTAATACTACCTTTCAGGGACCTCCTTTAAGTTGTGTTGCCATTAAAGCATATCATAAAAATCAGGACCAGCTTTGGGAAATACAAAGAAGAGGGAGATAAGTTCTTGATTTCAGGTCTACTCTCAAATGTCCTGGTGGTGGTGCTTTTTCTTAGACCCTTAGCATGTAGAGTGGCTCCTACTTGTGAACACAGAATAATGGATGCCCATCATGGTCACTTGCCTATACAGGGACAACGTCCTCTTCCAAGCTTTATATATATATATATATATATATATATATATATATATATATATATATATATCCCATATGTGCAAACATATGTTTATAAGAGATTCATGTTCATAGCCCTGAAGATAAAAATATTTACTAGCAAAGTCATACTTTATCTTTTCAAAAGTATTTCTCCACTTAAATTCCAAGTTACAAAACATGAACTATTTGTAACCTATTATTTTAAAGATACTTCTCAGTCTTACATAAACATTGTGGTGTTAGAGTGATATTACAGAGAATGATTTTTAATGTGACTCACAAAATTTCCAGATATATGGCTAAAAATAAGGGTTTTCAACAGCTTAAAGAAATCTCACTTAAGAGCATTGATCTTTTCCATCACTTTGTTATCTTCCTGACTTTTCTTATGCTAATATTAGTGTTGTGGGTAAATCTTTGAATACTAAAATTTGTATGTAGACCTTTGCACAATTAATGGAGGTGGACCTGGCTAAAGAGAGTAAAGAATCAATTTGGGTAGGATATTGAAGTACTAATCAGAGAATTCTTTTAAATAGACTTAGTTTAAAAGTCTTAGTTCAAAATATCATGCCACAATGGTGTTAGGCTAGGCAGCTGAATAAAAGAACAGTTTTCCTGAGTGGAAAGTAACAAGTGCAAATGAGAGAGCTACTAGCCATCAGATGCACTAAGACATAGATCTTATCACCCATGGTGACTTTTCTGAATTAAGAAGAATATTTCCTTTTCTCTGGCTTTCATAGAAGTGAATACCGTGTTTACCACTGACTACTGCATAGTCTGACTACTGAATAGTGATACTGAATAAACACTGAAGAATAATTAGCTCACACAGGTAAGCAAGCATACAGATTAGTTTCCTTCATGAAAGATACTGATCACAGATCTTAATGTGAAAAACAAAACTGCAACTTGAAAAGTATTATTTCTGCTTACTCTCTTCGCAAAATTCCCATCCCTAAATACTGATATAGCTTCTGAATGACATGGATTAGGGGACTCATCTAGCTAGGATTCATCATCGGTTTTTAGTAGGAATGTTACAAATTAAAATGTACAGTTTTTTCTGATGTAAAAATAAAATTTGCTTATTTTATGTGCTCTTTCATTAATTCTGTGATGCCCTTAACACCTTCTCATATCCAAACACTGTGTTTTTAAGTCAAAAAAGTTTGTCTTTGATTCATTTTGAGTTGATTTATTGGCCCCGCTGCTATGAAAACTTGCGTGGAGGCTCCTCAAAACACCAATAATGTATCTAACATATGATCCAGTGATTTCACTCATAGGAATATACTCAAAGGACATAAAAACACTAACTTGAAAGGAAATCTGCGTGCCTATGTTCATAGCAGCACTATATTCCATAGTTAAGATATAGAAACAACTTAAATGCCCTCAAACAGATTATGAATGGATCAAGAAGATGTGATATATTTACACAATGGACTACTACTGGGTAATCAGAAAAGGTAAGCTCATGCCATTTCAGCAACATGGATGGAGTTCGAAGGGATTATGCTAAGTGAACTAAGTCAGAAGGAAAAAGATAAATATTGATGGCTTTACTTATACGTGGAGTAAAGAGAAACCAAAAAATGGGTCAGAAAAAAAAGACAAAATCTGGAAGTTGCTATAGACATGAGGCGACAGCAGGAGAGGAGAGAAAGGAATCAAAACAGGGAGGGGAAAAGCACAGAGATAATGGTGATGGGTCACAGGTGCTGTGATGGTGGGAGAAATACAGGGACAACCCCTGAGGAGAGAAATCAAATACTGTATAAAATTAACAAATATATAAGAACATATATAAAATTATTTTTAAAAAGATCAGTCTGTCAAGTTCAAGAATCTTCTTATTCTGAACCACCAAAGTATTCTGCATTCTTTATGGGACATCAGCTTAACATTAGTCAGTCTAATGTAGATGTGCTTTCTAGACAGTTTCTCTACCAGTTTGTTACCAACACATTCTTCAATACTTTCTATGGCTCTTTTAGTGAAAAGATATTCAAATAATATTTGCTGAGTCAGGATATAAATTAAGAAATGCAAATTTCATTTCTTTAAGTGTAAACTAATTTGACCAGTTTGAAGACTTTTATTTTTGCCTGTGAGTTTCAGCTAGCATTAGTCACAAGATGAAAAGACAATTTGAATATTATCTGTTTCCCTTGTGGCAGAAACATCAGACTGTACCCTCTAACAAGTATTAGTCATTAAGGTCATTGCACTTTTGTCTTGAGAAACAGGTCTTGAGTGTTTAGCTGACTTGCCAAGAAGGTAGCTAACAGGGCAATTCCTGTTCTTCTGTAACCTTGTTTCTGCCCATGTTGCTATGTCTGAAATGCAAGGGAAAGGTGTGGTGTGAAATAACCAAAAATCTTGACGGGAAGAGCTTAGTGTTCCTTTGTTCTCTTCTATTGTGAAAATGTAGACTGGTTAGAGTGGGGTGGGAGGAGGATATCTTGGAGCAACAGACATTGCTCTTAAAATGCTGCAGGTATAACAATACTCATATATGATAATCATGGAGCTACCAGATCTGCTTGGACAATCTTACTGTGAGATGCTTTTCACATAAGAGGGAAGGAAATGTCTGTTTTAGATTCATTGTTATTTTTGAGTTTTCTGGTACAAGCAACTGAACCTAATCTTAATAGATATGACCTAACAGGTTGTAAACTCAGAGAAGCAGACATAGAATCTATTTTGGTTACTGTTGTAGCTCTGGTGTCTAACACAGATCTTGGAAGAGTGGGTGCTCAACATGAAGGTCTTGAATTACACTGGGTAAATGTTACAGATAGTAGAGTTAGAATTGATGGAGTTGAGTTCATAGAAAAAGTGTTATAACTCTTTGGGCTTTTGGGAACTACATTTGCTAAATTCTCAGACTCAAATGTATCTCAAAGGTATTTTCTAATTTGTATTTTCTCACTATTTATATCAAGTGCAGGGATCTTTATTTATTCCTGATCAAGTGACCTACACGTCATTGTCATTTTTATTTTGAATAGGTCTTAATATTTTTCCCCCACTGGGGAAATTCAATTCATTGAAAATGGCTGTTTGATTTTATATTTTTGAAAACCAAAATGCTTTCTTTGATCTTATAGATTGCTATTGAAGATTAATATTATTTGGTAATTAAAGAAATGTCAGTTAAAATAATGGAAGAGGATTATGATGATGAAGGGAAGATTCCAATTCAGTTCCTTCAAAATCCTTTTCCAATTAATGGAAAACACAAGCTCAATTAAAATCAATTAAGAAACCAAAGCAGAATTGCCTCGAAATATATGACTTCCTAATGCCACATTACTTCTTTCTCTTGCCCAATTACCTACAAAGTAAGAGCTCAGAATTTAGGACAGCACTCTAGTGGGAAATTTTAAGCATACTATCTGATACATGCTTCAGTCTGTGTTTGTACTCTTATTTTCCTTGAAAAGTAAAAGAAAAAGAGAGTACTCATCTCAGATTATTGTATTCTAAAACATGATGAACTCTTTTGGTGTAATGGTAGCACCAAAAAAGAAACCCTCAGCACATTAGCTGATTAAATGAGGTTAAAATCGCACACTTGACTGGCACCAGAACAACCAAAAACCTACATTTCAGTTTTTAAGTCTGGGTGTGTTTCACAATCTTTCAGAATCTGTTTTCTTCTTTCAAATTTCAGCATCCTTCCTAGTTCAACATGTGAGCCTTGAAAGCTATCATTATCTCTGCCTCTAGCAGCCAATCCATATCAAAACAGTTGTACACATAAAACCCTAACAACGCCTTGGCTCCCTCTGCTCTGATCCAGCTGTTTGAGTGAATAGCAGTTGGTGAACAGAGCCTGGAACATGGGGAGCCCTGAGGCCTTATTTGCTAATGTGGCTCACCAGCTGCTGTTTTCTGTGGTCTTTACAGGAGAGGCCTGGAAGTGTGCCAGTTGCAGCAGAACAAGAGAACGGGAGGAATCTCTGAAGCCCTCCCATTTACCCCTATCTGTCAGCTTTTGACACCCTTAGCTGTTGAGTGCTTTCCCCAGGGCGACCAGGAGACCCTGCTGGCTTAGTTGTGACATGTGCTTACTTTCAGGTCCTTTTATGTGCACTAGCTAGCACATACCATTTTGAGCATCTAAAGAAAAACTTCTGAGCCTTGCTCTTGGTAGCCCATGTAGCTTCACGTGATTTATCAGACCAGGAAAGCTAAGAAGTTCCATTTTTCTTAATGCACTCGAAGAGTCTAGAGAAAATGTGAATGTTGATGTAATTTAAGTCCCCAATATAATTATACATTTTTGCCAAGGATTCAATTAATATGTAAATATAAACACAAGAACAAATTCATGGGTAGATTTAATAATCAAATTTTATTATTTTCCTAAATGTATTTCCAAGAGAACTAAATTATTTGCTGTTCAAACAAATTAAATAAATCATTTTTAGATGATCTCCTTCTATGATCTATTTAATGCTCAAAAATGTGTACTTTCAATGCACTTTAACACTTCTGCTATTAGACTTCTGACATGAAAGGCTGATAATGTCAAAAGAGGGGAAATCTGGAAAATACATATGCAAAGCACTTGCTCCAGTTTTAAAGATTAAGAAAAATGAAGCTCAAACGAAAGGTTTTGATTTTTAGGAAAATGTATTTTAATCCTCAGTATTTGGTTATAGTTCAAACTTTAAAGTTCCAAAAGCAAAATTGTTTTTGAATTTAACATTTGGAATTCACTTTTCTTCCAAAAGGCAGTATAAACAAATATGGTTCAAATTTTTTTACAATACACTAAAATGGAATACAGTATGTTCTCACTTAACATTGTTGATAGGTTCTTGGAAATGGTGATGTTAGCAAAAGGACATGTAAGGAAATCAGTCTTGCCAGGGGCTAATTGATATAAACAAGAGTTAAGTTCTGATGGCATATTTATGGTCATAAGAACATTGTCATATTTCTAAATAAGATCCAAGACACTTCTAATACAAATAATTTTCATTCACTCTATCATTTTCTAACACATTTTTTTTTCAGTTCAGAGTCACTGGTGACTAGAGTCTAACCTGGCAGCTCGGGGCACAAGAGGACACCCAATCGTAGACAAGAGACCCCTCCACTGCAGGACACATTTACATCCACATCTTCACTCACCCTACTGGGAAAAACTGAGATCCATCAATGAACCTCATGTACATATTTGGGATGTGGGAAGAAGGTACATTCCCTGGAGAAAATGCACATAAACACGGGGAAAACTCCACACAGAGTGCCATGGTGGGGAGATAACCTTTCTCATCAACTTTATAATGAAAAAGACATTGAATGAAATTTGAAGATCTATTACATTTGTAATTTAGTTAATGCAGTCATTACAAAATGTACTGTCACAGATAGTAAAAACTTTGGAGCACAATTCCTTATTTTTTGCCAAGTGGACACTATAGAACCACCATCTTTGAGCAAGATGAAGATGATCTCAAAAAATTCATGCTATTGCCCACATGAGTTCCAATACTTGACCATCCTCCCTCATGGTGATTTTGTTTTATTTTCTACCACAAATGGGGTTCTTATCACTCAAGGAATAAGATATGGTGGAGTAAAACATCACTGAAAATTTTAAGTGTCAAAAAAAAGGTGGTGGTGGGGTTTAATGTCATGGTTAGAAATTTATATTGGCTAAAGATCATTTCACCAATATTACATTGAATTAATTTTTATGTTCTTCCAGGGAGGAACCAAAGATCAAACATTGAAGAGCAGAAAGTTACAGGAGGAAGGAGGATCCCAACCTCTCAATGCCCTGTGTCATTGCTTGATTCTGGTCCTTCTCGACTGAATTCACCACTTACTTCTATCATATCCTCAAGACTCAGAAAGAAGTATCTCAGTTTTTCAAGTGTGTGCATTTGGATTTGATTCTAAAAATTACTGAGAAACCAGTTTTACACCATTTGATTTTATTTCCTTTTCTAGATGGCAAGTAGTTTGCTAAAGCAGAAGAGTTCATGCTTGTGATTATCTTCAGACTGGCTTGACTTCCAATGAACTGCTTACTTTTGACTTACTTCACCCTCACTTTCCACCTCTGTGAAATGTATATAACAATTTTTCAACAAGTATGTACAGATTGCCAACTATATATTAGATACCACTTCCAGTTAACAATAAAGACAGCTCTTATGGAGTCCAGCTCTATTTTCAGTGTGTGTGAGGGGGAGATAATATGATAAAAAAGTATTAGAAGTACCACAATTGTGAGGTTTTAAGGACACAAAGAAGTGAACTGAAGTGAACTGAGAAGTGAACTGAACTTAAATGCTTTCTTTAAATTGCTAGCATGAGAATCAACTAAGACAAAGGCTATGACACTATTTTTGTCAAGGGTAGACAAACTTGTGGTTGTTGTCCACATATTAGCTTTTGCATAGATATAAGTGTTTGTCTTTTTTAAAAATTAGTCTTGATTGTCTTTTCCTGACTAGTTCCAGTTCACAATGAGCCATTAGCTTACCTATGATCAAACATTCTGTGGCCATAAGCTTGCAACTGTAGACATGGGACAAACTTGGCAGCTTATATCACAGAGCATGAGGTTTCACTGTGAGAAAGTAAATAGCCTAGATAAAGACTGAACTTAAAACCCATAATTTAATAGTTCCCTGATCAAGGGTAATAGGTTAAATGGTAGCTATGAAGTTCAAAAATTTAAATGCATAAAAAAGTGTTCTCATTTCTTAGCACACCATTTTCTCCCATATGCTAGTACATTTAATCTTCCCCACAGGTCATGATGATGGCAAGGAGGTTATGGAACATAGTGAAGCCTTTTATCAGCACAGTTGGAAAGATGTTTTTTATTCAAATTGCGGCATCCCATTTTTGATGCTTTTTTGCCAACATTATTTGTCTCCTGCTGTTATTGGTAAACTATCAACATCAATATTACCAAACTTGTGCGTAAGTGTGCCCTTTAAAGGGCTTCTTTGTATAGCCAAGTAAAATAAATAAACAAATATACAACAGGCAAGCTCCACTCTTAATTGACAAGCAGCATCTCTCATAATTCCAATTAGTGGTAGAAGACAAATCTCATGGATTAAAAGCCCCGTTTTATCTAAATGCATTGAGAAGGTCATCTGTTCTACCCTCCTATCCTGAAATCATCTGAATTATCAGTTCATAAAAATTGTACATTCAGGTAATAGCCTGCCTTCAGCCTACCTGTGATTGAAATCAATGAAGTTTTTTATTTGTAGAGATCACACATCTGCACTATGTCATGTAGGTCCTGAATTGTTCATAGGATTATATTCGTATTAAGGTGTATTCAAACATGCTAATACATGCTCACATTTCTTCTGCTTTGATGTACCCAGAGAATAATGTACTTTCTTTTCAGGTTTCAAAAGACTGTATGCATTGAATCTAAAGAAAGAATTAGAAGAACAAGTGATAAAAGAATTCTTTGAGATGTTCCCTTGGTTTACCTAGCAGAACTAGATCTGTATATTTATAGGATCACAAGTCAGTTAAAATGGTTCTTTATATTGTATTTAAACTGGAAAACTTAACTGGCTTTCATACTTCCATTGGAATGTTAATGGGATGTTAGCACAAATGGAGATGTCAAGTGGAATATTGACTTCTTAACATCAGTTCAGAAAAGTGATATCTGAGTTCATTTAGAGGCTCTTAAATCATTAGATACACATGACATTCATTAGAAAGTACATCTCAAGGAGCAAAATTAAAGCTTACATAATGTTTGGGCCAGATAGCTTCCCTACAGAACATTTGTATGCTCCCAACTTATTCGGAACTAGAAGAGAAGTACAATTTTAAATTAGCACTTTATTATGGAAATCATCCAATAATCCTTTTAGTAATAGATTAAGAAACATTAAAATAGCATGAAACCAAGATAGGAAAAGGTTTGAAATCCTCTGCTATTGAGTACAATATTAATAACTTTGTAAAAATCAGTCTAGGAAAATTATGTCTTTCAGTTCCTTTAAAGTATCTGACTCCATAAGTGACCTTAAGCTACTTTAAAACAATTGAAATATTCAAATATTTATCTGCCCAAATTTTATAGCATGTAAAATAATGAGAAGAAAGTAGATATATATGTAGTCTATATTTCTGGATATACCTAATTTAACTAATATTAACATTTATTCATTTATGCTTTTATACACTTTGAGATATATAAGGTCAGGGTCTCAAAACTAATCATAAAACTACTGACTGCTATTCATACTAATATAATAACCCTTTCTTTAAAACAACTGCCAATAAATTTCATTATAAAAAGTTGTTAAAAGGGTTAAAAACCTATTAAATGTCAAAGAATTTGCCTGACTCAAACTTCTAATAAAGAAAGAGAATAGGCTTTCTTTCTGAATTATTCAAATCTTTACTGACTGTGCAGTGAACCATGAAATTAGAAAAGTGTTATTAGAAGTGTTCTCTGGTTTTTATAAAACTTAGAGCCCAGAATATATCAAGTCATAGTCTTTAACTAGACTAGTTAAAGCAGTAGGTTTTTAATCCCAAATACATGACTTTTACTGATATAAAAGTCATAATTAAACTCTATCCTGTAACTTGGTGATAATAAAATCATTATTACTGAGGTGCACACATTCATTCAGAATATATGTTACATGTTCCAATTTTAATTTTGTCAAATAACTTCAAGTTTTTTATCTTTTAATGTTCACTAACATAGACCCATTCAACTAATAATTAGATTTTAATAGTGACTAATTTCAAAACACTAATGTAAAGAATTTGAGTTATCTGTCATTTATAGGCTGAACACTCCGGAATATATGTTGAAATTAGATAACTAACATATTAAGAGTTAAAAAAATAATAATTTTGCATGGTTCTAACCCTTTGTGTTGGTAATAATGGCATGAAATAAATTTGAGTAGGAATGACAAAAAATAACAATCATACCATTCACAGTTTAAAGTGATTTATCCAGGAAACTACATTTTGCACAACTGATTTGAACAGTCTTTACCTGACAAGCACATAACTATGTACAGATGAGATTTATTTAAGATAATGTACAGTAAGATTGAAAAAAAATGTGATTTTTCCACTGAAGTTAAGGATGATTCTAAACCTTAAAAATTCAAAACACATTCACATTATATTTTAAACAAAATATGATGAAGACTAATTTGGGAGTTTAATTTCTATTTGGGAATGAGTAATTCAGCAGTCAATATTTTATCTTTTAAGTGTTAGATTAGAGACTTACTCTGTAGTTTCAAACCAGCATGTTGGAATATTAAGTATCAAATTGTTCTAAAAGCAGTCAATAAAGCACACTAACATGTAATGCACAAAGATCATTTTATCAGTGACCAAATATGGGTCTAATGTTTCAAAAATAATTTGGGTTATTTCATTGGGTGCTTAAAAACATTTATGGGCACACCAACAGCAGACATTCTAGTCTGGATCTTTTACAACACTCACTTCATTAACTAAAAACATTGCCATATAAGTTATATTTTCATGGAATAACTGACTCAAACATTTTGATTAAAGCCTTTCTTTATATAGTCCCACTTATCAATCAGTGCCATTCACTTATTAGTGAGGTATGTTATCCAGAAGGAAAACAAAACGAAACAAAGCACTCTGTGAGAGGAGGTAGGGAATGCAAAGTAGGTCAAGATTGGATTTGTGGTTTAATTATGTGAAAGCTTTATTACTCTCTGAGACAAAATGGAAATGTACAAAGAACATAAAATAGATTCTTGTGGGAGTGAGCAGGGTAGACCTCACTTCCTTAAAAGGAAGTTTCCATTCCTTTTAACAGTAAAAGACTAAATGTATACTGATGGATTTATAAGAGCTAGTGTCAGGAACTTTTAACAGAAAAGAGTTTCCCACACCTCACCCTTGAATTTTGAGGAAGACAGCTTTTCCCACATGCTTCATAATTTTGTGCCATCCCTCCCACCTGTTCATCTGAAAAAATGTGGTGGATGACTGGAACACTGGAAGCTGCAGACATTGAAGTATATATAGTAAAAGAGGACCTTTTCTAGAACACTGTTAGAGCTTTTAAAATGGTCTACAAAGGATCCCTCCATAGGAGAGTGATGAGTACATGTGTAGATTGTAATAAATCTAATATGACCACTATCCTCACAGGGAGGCTAACTCAGAAGCAGAATTCACAAGCCATAATTTGGGTCACATAATTTCAATAAAATGTCTAAAATTTTTCAGGAAATGTTTTACAAAAATCTCCTTGAAATTTTTTATGTTTTGTTGTTGAAAACTCTTCTAGAATGCCTTTGCTGATTTTTCTGACCCAGTTAGTACCTTACTCTAAATGAAATGTAATAGTCTTAAATTTATAAATTTTGAAGGCTTTGTAAAGAGCATAAACCTCATCAATAATTATTTGGCAGTTTTGTGGCTGTGAAATGTGGACTAATTAAGTGCTGATCTGAGAACACACCCTTCTGAGTGAATGAATTTCTAATTTTTAATGTGCTACCTGTCAAAAAAGAAAAGTAAAATTAAAAGTACTAGTACTAATTTGTTGAAAGTTACTTGGATGGACTTTTGTTAATAGACTTTACAGAAATGGTGTGAAGGATATGCAGCCTGAAATATTCATTAAGCATTATTTCATAAGTCAAAACTCAAGAGGACAGAGTTCTGTACATCTAAAATGACAAAGTATCTTAGGATTTGCATGGGGACTACACTGATAGAACCCCAAACATTTCAAAGTCACAGGAATAAATGCAGTAAATCTAACAGCATAACTAATAGAGATTATTGTATCAGAAATTATTTTTGAATATATAAATCTTTATGCCATTCCTCCTTGTAAGCACTATCATTAGAAAAATCTTAACCTAGGTGCATTTTTCAAAATGATATCTTGAATCTTGAAACTGGTAATTGACAGAAGGGCTAGTTAGGATGGAATTAGAATCTAATTGTCAATTATGCATTAATTCTTTCAATGTTGCTGTCTTCCTATTCTCTGGTAATGAAATAATCCAAATACCAAAGTTAAATCAAGTGGCTTTTAAAAGAATGTTAAATATGTGTGCTACTGCAAGGTATGATATTTCTTGCAAGTTGAAAAATGTACTTTGCTCCTGGGTAAAATGTAGTTTAATGTTATGGAAATAAGTTCATGGTTCCTCTGTATTGTATTTACAATTTTGTGTCTAAAACATACTTAATATCACCAGTATAATTATATGACCACAAAATGACAATTTCAATACATGGGAAAAGCCTCAATTACATTGATCAACTGAAGGAAAAGAGAAAAACTCTCACCATTGAAGTTAAAGTCTATTATCAAGAAACAAGAAAGAACATCTACCTTGCAGTTTTAAATTTAAAATCATCTGATCATTTTTCTGCCATCAACATTTATAAAAGCTAATAGAATTTTGCAATTATAATTTATTTTTGATAGGAAAAAAATGCTCTTGGAAAAGACATAAGTAAGAACCTTTTAAACAAGTGCACTACATTTATTTCCTCTTTCATAGTCCTGGGTATTTCAGTTTGAAGACCATAAATATTTATATGCTAATATTTCCATTTTTAATGAAATAGATAACTTTGGTGGGAGGAGGATTCGTGTTGTAACTTGCCTAGCCCTTCCCAAGCTATCATTAGATGTTTACTATGTGACACAGGAAGATGCAGGCCTGAATGCGGAGATGGGGGTCAGGGGAACTAGGAGTAGATGGGAATGGGATGACATTACAAGGGAGGGGTAAAGATGAACAATGCTCTAAAGCTTAAGGTCAGTCTTCTCAAAAACACTAGTCCTAAGGAATTTATCAGAAGTAGTTCCATTCTTTCCATTTTAGGCATCATTTTCAGAGCATAGTAATAACTTATATTTATCGAGGGCAGTGCTCAGCAAATGTTGACCTGCACATAAGTCTTCTAGTGATCATAAAATGTCCTTCTGATTCAGGGAATGTTGGCAAGGACCTGAGACTCAATAGCATTTCTACCCATATCCATATCCCTGGCAGTATCAATGTGGCTGATACATGAACCCAAGTATGAGTGGGAAGGTAGTAATCAATATGTTTTTGGAATGCAGCACACCCTTAGTCAGCTTCTAAATCCTGAGGGCAGGGTTTTTACTATATTCATTTTTCTCTTCTTGCTGTCAAACTCAAGCACCCAGAAGAAGTGGGCTCAGAGAAGGGAACTAAACAGTATTACTTTAAAATTTAAAAATTACTTTAAATTTAAATTAACTTAAAAAAATTAACATTAATCTTTAATAAATTAAAGATAATTAATAAGTAAATATTATTTAACTATGTGGAATTCTTTAATAAAGCTTTAGACTTTACCAAGAATTTTGCTTGTTGTTTGTCAGATGCTTATGACACAAAAGTACCAACTGATAATGGGGCACTTTGATCTGACTTTTCCTTGGGGCAGACTGATGAAAAAGCTGTTTCCTGTAGTTCCTAAGTAACTCCTAATTAATGAAAAAAGGAAAGCAGGGTCTCCCCGTTCACCAATCATAACAGTTCTCTGTCTAATGTAGGAATAAACCACAATCTCAGAGTTCATAAGTTTTTAAAATCTAAGGTAAATTTTCACTAAATAACTGAAAAATTACTTAGAATTCCTTACCATATTTGTTGTTTAAAAACATTTGAAAAAAGAGATAAGTAGCCCAAATAATCCTATATGCATGATTTGAATATACATTAATCAATAATTTATAACCTTCAAAAAGAAATCACCATAGTTTCTACCAAGCATGTTAGAAATCATACCAATTATCTACTTATCTATAAAAATTTAAGCATAATATAGGCTTTCTAATTTATGCTAAAAAAAATCAGAATTGCCCCCATACCAAAAACAATAAAAACATTGCAAGAAAACTGGAGACCAGTAACTCTCATGAACATAAATGCAAAAATTTTCAAAAAACACTTAAAAATTCAATCTAGCATGCAAACATTTTACCTTTTTGTACTTGCTTGTTTTGTAAATATGTAGAATTAATTCTAGTTATTCAAGTCTAGTTCAACATCAGAAAATCTACCAATGTAATTTATGCATCAATAGTCTAAAGAAGAAAAACAATGAGATCATATCAATAGATGCAGAAAATTTGTAAGAAAATTTAACTCATTCATGAGAAAACCTTTAGCAAGCTAGGAATAGGAAATAACTTAACTTAATTTAAAAAATCTACAAATTCCCTGTAGTTAATATCATAATGATGAGAAACTGGATGCTTGTCCCAAAGATTAGAAACAAGACAACAAAATCCTTTATCACCAGTGTACTGGAAGTACTAGGCAATACAACGAGACAATATAAGGAAATGAAAGTTTGTATAGCTTGGAATAGAAGAAATAAAGAACCCAAATTTGAAGGTGACATGATTGAAGTGAAGAAAACCAAAAAGAATCAGCAATAACAAAAGAAACCCTTTTGGAAATAATAAGCAACATTAGTTCGTATAAAAATAATAATAAATAGTATAGTATGCTTTCCTATATACCTGCAGTAAAGAACTAAAATTAGAATGAAAAGCAAAACATCATTTGAAATTGCATTCCAGAACAAAATTGATAGGAATATAAGAAGACATGGTAAAACCCCCTATACAGAAAGCTGTAACTGTTGATAAAAAGTATTCAAAAGAGATATAAATAAATGAAGTGACATTTTTCATTCATGACCAGGAAGACTCAATGCAATTAAGATGTCAGTTCTCAACTTGATCTTTAGATTCACTATGATAATAATCAAATCTCAAGGGCTATTCCAAAGATATCCATAAAGTATGTCTAAGGTTTTTATGGTTTTACAGCCAATTCGAAACTTTCATAGAAGAAAAAAGTTAGGAGACTCCTATGGTTTGATTATAAGACTTACTATAAAGTTATAGTAATGAAGATAGTATGGTACTGGCAAAAGAGTAGACACAAAATTCAACAGGACACATTAAAGAACCCCAAATCAGACCCACACAAATACAGTCACTGATCTTTGGCAAAGCAGTGAAGGAAATCCACTGGGGAAATACAGTCTGCTTACAATGAGGTTGAAACAATAGGACATTGATATGTTAAAAAAAAATTTCATTTTATTCTGTGTCTTCAATAAGATCTTTCATTCAATGCAAAATGGTACAGTTGTTTACAGAATTAAACACAACTGTGATGAGACTTTTAGTAATTTCCAGCTAATTGAAAAACTCTCCATCCAATAATATCTTCAGTGTTTACAGAATGGTTATTCACAATGTCAAACCAATCTTTCAATAGGTGAATGGATAAATGAACTCCAGTATTCTACTTCATGCAATGGAATATTATTCAATGATAAAAAGTAATGTACTTTCAAGTCATAAAGGGATGTGGCTCAAACATTAAGTGCATATTGCTAAGCTAAAGAAGCCAGTTAAAGAAAGTTACAAAGTTTATGATGACAGTTATATGACATTCTAGAAAAGGTAAGACTAGAGAGACAGTAAACTTAGGCTGTCAGGAAGATATTAAAGAGGAGAGAGGGATGGAAGTAGGTAAGGCAAAAGGAATGTTTTAGTGTAGTGTGATTGTAATTGAAAATGAAGTCATATAGTTTCTGTCAAAACGAATAGAACCTTATTGAATGCACAAAAAATCCTTAATATATGCACACTTAAAAGTCATTTAAGAAGTTGGGGAATCCCAGGTGGAATTCAGGATGTGATATAAAGATTTTAATACATCAAGTATGTGAAACAATCTTATTAAAAGTGATGGGCAGTGTGTCACTGATATAAATTATTCTGGAAAATGGCAAGTCCATACAATGCAAGGCAAAGGAATTGTGTATTACCATTGTATCCTAGTTGATAATGTTGTGTTGTTTTCCACATATGTAGATTGATTATCAATGCTGATACCACTCACTGTACATGTTTCTTGGAATGGAACAATGAAGCTGATAGATAGTGGATAGTGGGGACCAGATCTTTTACTTTGGGGGGAGGTTACTGATAAAGAACAGAAAGCTATGTGGCAAAGGATTAGAATTTAATACATCATAATTATTAATACTCCACTTTTCAGATGCAAGGGTTACATACAGAAATTTCCACAGATGTGTGAAAACATATAGTATATACACAATTTAGTAACTCTAGTAGCAATGAATATATATTTTACTTGGATTTCAGTTTCTTACACAGAAAACAACTAGTGTTCTCTGAAAAAATGGCTGCTTCTAGAACCACAGAAAATACACAAGATGAATCTGTAATATCTTGTACTGTCAGAAAATAAAGTGTACAAGATGCAAAACAAAGAGCAGACACTCAGAAACATACATGGTCTCATATAGAGTGATGTATGTTTGCCTGGGGGACGTAAGAGTAGCTGAAAGAGCTCCTAGAGACTACAGCTGTAACAATTTGAACAAAATAAACCAATGAATAAACAAACAAATAGTATTTGTTTATAACTCAAAGTGTAAAAACAGATACTTCTAAATCCATACTAAAAAAGTAAATGGTTGAATGAACAAATAAAAGGAAAAAAAATAATACATCTCTAATGCAGAAGAATTTCAAATAATATATAGATATGTTCTTTCAAAAATGGAAGCAAATCCCCCCACTTCTTAAATGTGGGCTACACATAGTTTTCTTCCAAATTGCAGTATGGAACGGGTGAAACCTGAGAAATACTGCTTCAGAACAGGTGTCAAGTTCAACATCAACACTGATAATATGAACCCTCGATATGATCCAAAGAGAATGCCACTATATGGCTTTTCTTTCCAAAGTACATTAGTGCATTCTTATCATGAGAAAAGGATCATAAATTCCCATCAAAGGGCATTCTACAAAATACCAGAAGTTATTCCATAAAACTCTCAAGACTATCAAAAACTAGGAAAGTCTAGAAAACTGTCATAGCACATTAAGATCCTAAGATGATAAGATGACTAAATATAATTTGTTATCCTGTATGGTATTCTGGAACAGAAAAGGGACATTAAGGAAAAGCTGAAGATAGCTAAACGACATATGGGCTTCAGATAAGAATACTGTATCAATCTCAGTCCTTAGACTGTGACAAATGATCCACACTAATGCAAGATGTTAATAACAGGGTAAACTAGATCTAGATGCATTGGCATGTTGTACTGCTTTCATGATAGTTGTGTAAATCTAAAACTTTTAAAATAAAGCTTATTTTCAAAACTGGTGCAATTTTACTCTGAGTTGATAGCTTTAAAGAATTTAGTATATTAGTTCACCAACCAATTTGTGCCCATCATACTTATAAAGACTGAATAAAAACATGGTACTTAAAACCTGCTGCTTAATTATGACATAATGACACTGTAAATGATTATGAAAAATATAAAAATCCATAAGGAATTTTCATTTGGATTGCCTCCTGAGAACATTCAACTTCCACACCATTTTAAAGATGATTAAGGAGAAAGTATTCATAAAATTTTAAGACTGGTGTTCATACTACAAAGACCACACAGAGATGCACTCAACAATGAAAATGCTGGACATTAAATATTTTTTTACCCAAGTAAAGAACTTTTTTACCTAAGTACTATGCTCTCATCTTTCTTCCCCAACCTAAAACTTTTAATTGTACGTAGGAAACACTTCTTTGTACATTGCAATCTCATAGACATGAATCAGAGACTGAGAAAACCAACATTGGATTTTTCACTTCCCCATGCCCACCATGATGACTTGATAGAACTTTTCAAGAGAAGACAGTAAATTTTTAAAGTAATCTGTGAAAGATGTTAGTAGGTCATGTTACACTAGTGTGCTAATAGAGTATCTAATTATATTTGGTCTTTGCTCATAATAAAGACTATTTAGCTGACTGAGTTTCCATGAATTCTCAGTATTTTGCCCTCATAATTTGCTAAAGGACAGAGACTATAGAGATTTCCTGAAATACTTGTACCATCTGAATGGCCAACCTGATCACCAGGAAGTCTTTCTCACCATGATAGATGAGGTCCTATTATTGGCCAACTATGACAGAAGCTGGGCCTATCATTAATCATACTGAAAGCAAACAAACCTCCAGAGTTCTTTTCACCTGGCCAGGGAGTCTACCATGAGGGGTTCTATCTCTTTGTGCCTGACATTCATTCTACCAGATTCCTAAGAGTTACAATTATATTAAAGAGTTCAACCATGATTTCGTTTTCCTCCAGTGAATTTTTCAAATGTTGGCATTAATTTTTTTAAGCGATTTCTTTTTAGTTTCCATAGAAGACAGGATGCCTTTTCAGAATGATGGAAATTTTATTTTGTTTTGGAAAAAGAAAAGTGTTAGGGATGTTTTGAGTGTGTGGGTAGATTGTGGTGGTGGAATATCTGTGCTCCCAAGAACAGTTTGGCTTCCTTAGACTTTGTGAGCACTAAGGTAATGCTGGCTTCTGGATTTGCCTACTTGAGGCATTTCTGAGCCAAGCTTAGAAAATCAGAGCCAAGTATGAAAATCATATATTATTTGTTGAGAAAAGAAAGTCTATTTGTATTAGGCTCAGTTCCCAAAGAAAGATGTCTAAAAATTGCTATAGATATTGCACAATGTTGAAGACAAAATTTAATTTAAAACACAGATATCATTCCATGAAAAGCAGGAATAGAAAAGAATGTTGCAGAGGACACAAAAACATGTAAGGTGTCCAACACCGGGAGGTTGGAATTCTGGTTATCACTGTGTCCTTTGTAGATTGGGTTCTTATCTTTCTACCCTAATGGCTCTATCTAAACACTCAGGAGAAAGATCCCTGTATTTTTTTTTGCTCTGAGTCAATGAGCACACAATAGGTCTTTAAGTACAAATTACAATTCAGTTGTTTCAGTAGTATTTTTCAGTGTTTGGGAATAAGACCTCTCTGGTGATGACTTCTGTCACTGTTTCTGTATCACATGTAGGAAGACTACTAAGAGCACTTTTTCCCCCATTTTTCAATGGCTTAAAAAAAATTTTTTTTTACACTAGGTCTCACTATGTTGCCCTGGGTGGGTCTCAAACCCCCGGTCAGATCTTGAACCTGCAGACTGAAGTGATTCCATGTCTTGACCTTGCCCTTCATAGGATGCGATTAAAGGCATGCACCACCATGCCCAGCCTTCAGTGTTTTTTTATATAAGTAGATAATGGTTCCTAAAATGGTGAACAAACATGCACTCTATGGGGTCTAATAATCAAGAATATAACTTCCTTAAGAACTCTTGTTAAGTCACTTAAAGACCTCCAGGATGAAAGTATTACATGATTTGTCCATCAAGAAAGGAATACACTGGTGTATAGCAACTCATAATATCCTGAATTTTCTTTGTCATTAAGTTTCTTCAAGATGATTTTCTGAGTTCAGCAACTTTTTGCCAGTGCAGGCTCTTTATACTGAAAGTCCCTTTAGAATAGTAAAACAACCTAAGATAGAGCCTTAAAAATTTAAAAGGCTACAGGTGACAATCTCATGGCTGTATATTGGAATAATTTGAGCCAAAATTCTTCTGGCTATGTATCTTCAATAATTTTTGTGTTATTCCTTGGTGGTTAGTTTTGTATGAAGTGAGAAAAAAAAGGAGCCAGCAGAGGCTATGGCTTATGTCCAGTAAAAACTCTGGAATAGTCAGAAAAGCTGGGTTCAACCCTAAGTTGGCCACAATTGGTGATTACAAATTGTCTCTGAGCTTGTGGCTTTGTTCTTCAAAATATATGGGTGTGAAGGGAGGATTCTTAATATTTTCTGGGTTGGTAACTCTAATTCAAGGTATATAGGTATATATGAATGACAAAAGAGTGAATATAGTTTTAGGTCAATATCATCAAGTTTTAAGTCAATATCATCAAGACTGTAATAGATGCTTCACAAAGACAGTGAAATAAAAAGTTAGGAAATGGGTACAGGCAGTTAGGAACAGAGTACCCCAAGCCACCAAGTCCATTTATCAATTTACCTATTTATCAGTCTGAATAAGGAACAATTAGTTTAAACCAGGAGGTTACACCCATGCCCAAATCCAGATGACCTGAGTTCATTTACCAATCTGATTGAGAAACTATTGGTTGGATTCAGGGTACCTTCAACCCAATCAATAATGGAAGGTTCAGAACACCAACACAATAATACAGTGCTGAAGCAACAGACCAAAACTGGTTCCAGAACGGCAAGCCAGGTAATGTGGGAGATTCAGTGGGCCTCAGTAACCTAGGAGACCCCGTTGGCCTCAACCAGTTAGCAAAAGACACAATGCCAAGATAGCCAGTGACCAAATCCCCACTCTGCTCAATGCCCCTATGAATACCTACTTTTTGCTTCTTCGGTGTCAATCCACTTGGGAGCCCTTTCTGCTCAGAGAGCTTTCTTATCCCTCTTACTATCTATCAATAAAATCAACTGCTTTGTTGCCTAACTCTGGTGTCAGCATTGAATTCTTTCTTTGTTCAAACAAGAACTGAGAGAGCCCCTGTGGATTCCCAGGCTCCTGGGCCCAATTCAACAGTACTGGCTCTCAAATTCTTTTTGATTATTTTTCTTTGTGTATTCCAAGTATTTAATGAATCTTCCAAGAACACATCATTTTTGGCCAGATAGTATTTGATGAATAAACTAGGTAAAGAGATAAATAGCTCATAAACATAAACGTTTCCGCAAAATACAGATTAATGTGTTTTTTTTTTTAAAGAGAAGATTCTCTAGTTTGTATTAAAAGGAAGTTATAGAACTCTGAATAAAAATAAAGACATCTATTTAAAATCACAAACACACATATTGTCGGTCTGGATTTCACCATGAGCTTACGGTAGCGAAGTCAGAACAATCTCGAATTGTGGTGAGCAGAAAAGAAGGTATTTATGATTTGAAAGGGTCTAGATAAGCTCTCAAGTGCAACAACTGATTTAAATTAACATTTTTCTCTCTCAAAATGGGCAGGAAAGGGCAACCGTGATTTTATGAAGCCAGTCACCATCATTCTAATCTCTGAATTATTTTAGTTGTTTTCTTTGTAAAGTTCAGGTGTTCAGTTTGACTGATCAAACAGTTTAGAAGGAGAGAAGAAAAGGACACAAGCAAACTTTCTTTTGGAGTCAGCACAGACAGGGACTCCGCTATCCACAGCTTGCTAGGAGCAGGAAGGGGGTCAGTGCCTAAGGTGCAGGAGAGAGCACTTCTCAAGTGTGAAGTGAGACTTTTCCTTCCACAGCTCTTCATGAAGTACCTGTTACATGCCCATCTCTCTATGGGGTGGACAGAGGCAGTTACAGTGTTACCTACCCAGTTCTCTTTTTCTCCTATAGCTGCAAATAAAGAGGAATGCTATACTTACAGACATTTCAGAGACTATTCTGAATTCCAATTAGTAAAGTCTCCTCAGCATAGTATATCTGAAGTTTTAGGAAGAGGCACATTAATAATTCAGACTTGAAATGAACTAAAGTGGAATGATGTAGTATTAAAAGCATCACAAATGCAGCTAAAATATTTATGGAGACTGTGTTTTGACCAAAGGATTGCATTTATAGAATGATTTATGTTCTTGTTTCTGAGATCTCAGTTTACAAAAGAGTCAAAGCTGGAACCGAATTTTGCAATTCTGTTTCTCATTATGAAGAGATCTTTCCATATGTCTTCCCTCTTATTAATTATTACTATGGTATGTCTAGATGCTCTACAGCAGCATTACATACTATTTTAAAATAATTCTTCTATAAAGATGGAAAAGATCTGCATGTGATCTTTGTACATTACAAACAGCAATGAAACAGTGACAAGCAGTTTAATATAATAAACGCATCAAACAAGAAGAGAAAATAAAAGCACAAATGTTGCTAGTTATAGTAGTGCTGGAGGGAATGTGTGGTCCAGTAAAACTTTCTCTGAACTTTATTAATTCTGCATTGGTAACCCTGCGTTTAGTCAATTTATTTACTTTACCAATTGTGAAAGAGGCTTTTTTCAACGAGCCTTTTTAATAACCCTCTCACCTTGTCTGCTCTTTGCACACACTGTTAGTGGAATCACAGCACTGCACATAATCCAATAAAGCTCACACTACCAAAGATGTATGTAATCAAGGATCTGAAAGAACATCCTCTAGGTTAGATTCAGTCTCTTTCAACTTGTACTTCACAAAACAAACAGACTCTTCATACAGAAAAAAAAATATATGCCTATCATCCAAAGCAAATACAAAGTGGTGCAGTCTACAAAAATGTGCAGGTCTATCTCACACTTTCTAATCCCAAAACCAGCCTGTGCATCAGTGTAGGAGTAAATGAACACTCAGGAAAAGCCTACATGTTGAAAGAAAAAAAAAAAAGAATCCTGTAGGAAAACTCTCCTATTGATCTTGCTTGTTCTAAATATTTTGTTCTGATTGCTCGCAGTAATGTGGGTCACAAAAGTGCTGTCTTAGATCACCCTGACTCTTATTTACAAGCAGAAACCAGAATGAGAGAATCAAATATGGACCTGCCAAGTATCCAAAGGTTCTCAGACACCATGGTGTATTTGAGCTCACTTAGATTTCATGACAGTTTAAACCTGAATCTCACCACTAGCTGTGCAATTGACTTTCAGTTTATCCTATGGCGACTAACAATTATTTTCTTTTGTTTAAAGGAAAGAGTTTTAAAGGGAGGGATTAAAGCAAGGTAACTTTCAGAGGAAAAGAAAAAAAAAATTAAGTTTGCGCTCTCTTTAGAATCCCACTATCATTAAAGAAAGGGGAGCAGCGTGGATTTGCAAGATCAAACTGTGCTCCTTAGAGAAAATCCTGCTATGACATCCTTTCTTACGATCCTAAAGGAAGTCTTTTAGAAGTCAAAGAGATTTTAAAATTTTAGGTTAAATGTCAATTTATTCAATCATTCTTAATATCAGTGGACTTTTTTCTTTTTTAATTTGCTCTCAAATAATTGTTTAATCCTTAGACAAATTGTTGAGATAATTCAAGTCATTTGGAAAAAAAGTACTCATCCATCAAATTCTATTCCACAATGATATCGCAACTTGAGTATTGTTGGTCTAATACAGTCAACTTGGTTTGTCTGTAATAAGTATTCTGTTTTCTGTAACTTTTTAAAATTCTATAACATTATTAAGCCTTTTTTTTTTTTGTAGCTTCCACCTCTCTTATAGTTGAAAGGGAAATAAGTCTTTGTTAAGGTATTTGTTGAGAATTTTATGTTCTTTGCCAGTAGACAGATCCTCTCATAAGTATTGTGTTTGGATAAACGCAACAGAAGGAAAATGAATAAAATCTCATTTCCATTAAGAACTACACTCATGTGCAAAGGGCACCAATTAGAATGCTACAGAATCGATGATGCTTTGATATTTGGTACAGAAATCATACAAGACTATTGGCATGATAGCTAAGAATTTCTGGGTTTCTATGGTAATTTATTTTAGCTGGTTTTGCCATCATGGATAAAATGAAATGTCAATTAGTGCACATAATTTAGAAATTACACTCTAGTCTTCCAGAATTTTAAATAAAAGTCAGATGTTCTCCCAACAGAATAAAAATTAATTTTCTCCAAACAAGTATGATTCCATTTTAGGAAAATGTCTTTAATTCCTGCTTAATGGCCAAAAGGAATCACCTGATTTTGTGAGTTGGAGAATATGTGAATAAACATATTTCTAGTTAATTATTAGATAAAAATATGCTATATTACAAATGAAAATATATATATATATATATATATGTCCCAAGAGTGATCAACCATATAAGTTAGCTGTCTAATAAATTCTTCAATGCTGTTGACTAGTCCCTTGGGAAATGCCATACCACAGTCCCTGCAAAAATCAAGAGACTTGGTTATACAAACAAAACATTTCATAAATGCTTTGAAAGTTAAACTTTAGGTTTGTAGTTAACCAAATTGCAATAAATTAACAAATGTTATTGGATAAAGTGACTAAAAGTAAGATCAGAACACATATTTTGTTATTTGACCCCTAAGAACTAAAAGTAGGTTTTCTATAGTGCCTCCACACAAAATATGTCACCTAAACACAGAGATAACTTATTTCTGATACTTACCTTTCATTATTCTCTTTATTGTAAGAAATAGCACTAAATAATGGTCATGGTATGTATTGTATGTATTTATTTTCAGTATCTTTCAAACTGTTCAGATTTATCTTGGGAAATTCAAAACTAGTCAATTCAAAATTCAAAAACAGGAAAACTAGTCCTTTTGGTATTTCATTTCTGAAAGTAGCTGAAGTAGCTGTCACACTGCTGGTCTAAGAGGTTATTGGTAGAGCCTGGGATACAAAGGTGGATATAAACAGTGCTGAATACATGGGGAAAGACATGTATGCAAGGTGCTTCTGTCTGATAGTTGGTTCAGTGGTGAAAGAGCCAATAATGAAGCAGAAAAGGTATGGGAAGATGGTTTAACATCTCTGAGCTTGCATTCCTAAAATGCCAAGATGTCAGATCATGAAACCCAAACTCATGAGTTCGTGGGAATTAAATCATGTGTTCAAAAGACTGGGCATATATTAAGATCTGAACAAATGCAACTCATATTATTACAGCCATGCTGGGGAGAGGCTAATAAGCGCAAGGCATCTGAGGGGAGGGGGATGAATAGACCATGAACAGACCAGAATGGCATTCTTTCTTTCTGTTAGAATAGAACTAAAAAATAAACATGATGAAGCAAAATGAGAGGAGTAGGTCTGAGAAAATGCCTGGGATAGTGAAGGAGCTTATAACAAAACAATGCTGGAAAAGTAGATTTAGATTGTCTTTGAATCTAATACAAATGAAAGTTCTGGGCTATCCATTCAAGTTATTTGCGTTTGAAAGTAGTATTGCTTGAGAAGCAGTAACTGGGCTTATTGGGTTTAGCAAGAGTCCTTTCATCAAATCAGTTGCAAATACTGAAGATATTCATAAGTAGTTACCTTAAAATGTGATTAATATACTAGCCACCTTCCACAGATAGTGTGTAACTGACTGACCAATTGATCAAGTAAGCAGTGTGGCCTCATTTATAAGAAGCATCATGCTAGAATCTGGGAGCAGGAGTGCATGGGCAATGTGGGGGGATACAGGAGGGACTGAGATGTAAAGATGTTGAATACAGATACCAAAAACTTCAAAGTGATGGAAATCACAAAGATTTATCAACTTTTAATGTTAGTAAAAGACTAATTTGGCAAAATATTTGTTACTATCTCATCATCACCATTTCATCAATAAAAGCACATTCAAATTAGAAGGCTATCTCTGAATAAAGAATTGCCCTCTAAATATTGTGAAAAAAAATTCAAACATTTTCCATATTTTTGTAAAGAGCAGTAAGGACTTTAGGATTAACCAGCAACTGTCCTCACATGGACATATAAGAACCGTTGACTCAATTTTTCCATTCTTGTAGCACTATCATAAAGACATGGTGCACATCTGGTGAAACATAACTGGTAGCGAAAAAAAACCCTACTCCTTGTTTTCCAGTGAAGGTTAGGCTTCCCCAAAAATATGTTAAACTGCTCTGAGAGGTCCAGAACAGACTTTTTCTTTCATGTCACATTGGCATGTGAGTAAGGATCACTTGAGGTTCTGCAGGTCTCAAGAGAAACAGTTATTATTACTTTAACTATTTAAAAGAATGAAGAGGACTGAGATTACGGTCATCTTCAGAAATAAACTTGTTTTTATTAAATTTATTTATTTTCATTGCTCGTTTTTGGAGAGTATTCAATTTCTTCCCTCAGGTGTTGTCCCCATAGTTTTCCCACCACCATAACGTTACCTCATGATAGACATGTCACCTTAGTCCTTTGTGTACTTCATTCCCTTGTTTTGACCACTCTCTAGTCCCTCCTGCTCGATGCCTCATAACTATTGTCAATTTGTAAGTTTTGTCTTTTTTTCTGATCCTTCATGGGTTTCTCTATAGTCCATTGGTTGGAAACATTGATATTTATCTTTCTTTTTCTGTCTTAAAAGAAATATACATTTTATTGGAGAAATCTACTATATGGAAGATATTCAGTTACAGATCATCTGGCTTTGGCATATGACCATCCTCATCATGAGAATTCTCTGTTCTCTTGACCACTTGAGACCCTATTCATCCATTCATTAACTTAAGAATAAAAACCCAAATACCTCCTTTAATTAAATTTTTTCAGTTTGTCTTAGTATCTACATGATGATAAGCTGTTTGCTCAGTCAGCCTGAGAAGAACCTATTGGAGTAAGGGAAAAATAGGCCTTCCACCCGTATTCTTGCCACACAGTGTTATTACACAAAGTCATTCAAATGGCATAACTATGGTATAAGCCATGCCCCTTATTTGAAATCTTAGTATACTGAACTTGGTAGCCCATTATTGTCTTGCTTTGCATTACCTTGGTCTTTCATTGCACAGGTAGCCACCATCATACTAGACATTAACAAGAAAATAGACAATTTCATATGTCATTTGAAAATCATTTCAAACTAATCAAAAGTGGTACTTCTGTCTTTCTTTTAGGACAAAAACTCTAGTTTACTTGAAAAAGTGAGTTCCACTGAGGCTGGTCCTTATTTTTCCTAAAATGTACAAGGACACTTGGGTATCTTTGTCTAAATAGTCAGACTGATTTCACTAGAAATTGACCATTTCTTCTAAAAAACTTCATCAAGTTCACTACATTAAAAAAAAAAGTTGGTTAGCATTTGCAACATGGATGGAACTAAGGGGGATTATGCTAAGCAATATAAATCAGAAGGAAAAAGACAAATACCAGATGATTTCACTCATATGTAGAATATAGAGAAACAGAAACAGTTGAAACTAAACCAAAACAAACACTAAAAATCAAGGTATAATTGAGATTACCAGAGAGGGGTGGTAGGGATTGGGGAGAAAGATGGGGAAAAGTCCAGTGAACTGTGGTGGAGGATGATGGGGGTTTAGGTAGTTGGAAGAGGTATGAACCTATACTACTACATCACCTACAGCATGGTAAACCATCATTAAGCCAAGAGAAGATAATGCAATTAAAAATTAAAAAGTTGTTGTACAGCAAAACAAACCAAAACAAAAAGAAATACAGCCAAATGAGAGACAATTTTTGCTCTCCATACAACTGCCAAGTTTCTGATAACAAAGATTCATAAGAACTCTAGAACTTAACAAAAACAAGACAAAAAACACTCAAGAAATGGGGAGAACTAAAAAAGCACTTCTCCATAGAAAGAGTGCAAACTGGTCCAGCCACTATGAAAGACTGTGTGGAGGATCCTTAAACAACTGGAAATGGAGCTACCATATGACTCAACAATCCCACTACTGGGAATCTACCCAATGGATACAAAAAACACTAATTCAAAAGGACACTTGTACTCGTATGTTTATTACAGCAGTATTTACAATTGCCAGAACATGGAATAGAATCAACCAAATACCTCAAAACTGATGAATAGTTGAGAAAGATGTGGTGTATTTGCACTATGGAATATTATTCATCAATCAAAGAAGACAGACATATCATTTCCAGCAACATGGATGGAGCTAGAAGGAAACATGTTATCAGAAATAAGCCAGAAAGAAAAAGAGAAATACATCATGGTCTCAATTATATGAGGCATATTGGGAAAACAAACAAATGACAAGAAAAATTTAAAACTGCCAAAATAACTAAAGCATAGATCAAGAGAGGGGAAGGAGAGTAAAAATGGGGGAGAGCACAAGAGATTAAGACGTTTCACAGGTTATAAGGTGGTGGGAAAACCCTGGGAAGACAATGATGTGAAATATATATATATGTATATATACATATACATATATGTGTATATGTATATGTAGACACATGTGCAATCAAATAAAAAAATTATAAAAAATCAAAATAAAAAAATGCTGGTTTAGTACAACATAAAAGAAAATCTTTAAACAGACTATCATGAAGTTAGCTCCATCACCTAAAATGCTGATATGAGGTTCAACAAATTAAACAAGGGACACCTGAGATAATAACATTGCAACAGCAACAAGATTAACTGGTTCATGTTACTACAAGTCTAGGATTCTTCAAATTGTCATACTCAAGCTTTTTTTACCTAGGACCTAAGAATTCATGAAAGAATCAAATAAAATTGGAAATTCCACTATTTATTAGAGAAACATTTCACTTGTGAAGAATAGCAAAACACATGATCTTAAGCTTTGCCATTTTTGCACATGTACTCTTTGAGTTGAAGGTCATTAGGGCTTAGTAGACTCAGTAAAGTTCTTCTTACCTCTCCCTTAGTCACCTAAAATAATTTTGATTGAGTTCCTTTACCAGGATATAAATACTAATAGAGGTTAAATACTTTACATTAAAAATACTTCTTTGGCAGCATTAGTTTACCAAACATTTGCTCTTCTCATTCTCATGTTAACTGTCTTTCTCTCCTTTTGAAGTCCCAGACCTAAACAGGTTTCTTTTTAGGTCAGGATGGCATATAAATCCCAACTGCCTGAACATTTTGTGGTCTAATGTATATGGGGCTCCCATGCGAGCAAAATTAAACTCGTTTTTCTCCTGTTAATCTTATTATTGCAGGAGGGTGTTTCAGTCAAGAACCTAGAGGACTTGAGAGAAATTTATTTTTCCCTTCTATTTTTGTAAAATCTATTTCTTTTTTCTTTGTTTATTATATAAATAATTTATTTACATATGTATTTCACATTATTGTAATCCCCTGGGGTCAATACCTATTTCTTAATAAAATTATAATGAAGGTTAACATTTAAAGACAAAAATATTTAAAGAAAAGATAAAGAAGCAGAAAAGGACCTCAGGTCACTTGTTGAAATCTACCTACAAAGAGTTTTTCTTTCTTTCTCTTTTTCTTTCTTTTATTTTCTCAGAGATTTGTGTCCTCTCACTTTCTCATCATTCAACAAAGTAGAACCAGGCACAGTGCTAGGCTTTGTGGTTACCATAACCACAGAATTTAAACCTCTCTTCTGAAGTTCCCAGCATTGACCAATACATGAGCTCCAAGCTCCTAGCACCATGTCACCAGTAAGTTACGGCCCATGTCATTCCTTAAACTTTCTGATTTAGTTTTCTCACCAGTTAAATAAAGGAGAATGATGCTTTAAGCAGTGTTTCCTTTTCACACTTAAAAAATTCTAACTTACTTCATTTAGACATTTAAAGAAATTACTTTTACTCTATTGTATTCTCCTTATGTAACTATTGAATTTTTTTAAAAAATTTGCATTAGATGTAATTTATTCTGTTTTAATTTTTGTGTGGCTAATGATTGAAATATTGAATTGAGGGAGATTTCTTGTAACGAAACTTCGTATTTGCTTCACAAAACTATTTTCTAAATGTACCAAAAAAAAAAAAAAGTCCCCTGCTTTCAAAAGTCTCCTCCAAACCTTTAATTCTACATGGAAAGTAGCCATCAATTATGGTACTAGTGCCATGTCCATTAAGCCAAAAAGGCAGCTGGAAAGTAACCATTGGGACAACCTTGAGAATGAAAACTACCAGTTTAAAATCCAATTTTAATCACTTAAAAATAATTCTATTTGAGATCCTGTATGTCTGGATACATTGACATATAATAGAATGTGGAATTTCTGTGAAAATTGTTCATGGGTATGCTATTTTTTCAACAAGTTTTCATTGAGTATACAAAATTGTTATAATAAGAATGAACCATAAATTGAAACCTCAAAGTAGACATCTGATTGACTTGAAAAATAATTGGTATCTTTCCACTTAATCTACATTAATGTAAACAATAAATCTTCTCTTAAACAAAGATTGTGTGAATCTTCATTTATCTTTTATGACAAGAGAGCAAAGGTTGTAGTTTAATGAATGGAAAGAAGCAACAAGGTCAGTTTTAAAAGCCTCAAGGGTCAAATGTCTGACATCACCGAACATTAAAAAAAAAAAAAAAAATGCCCTAACATGGTAATTTCTATTTTAGTCAAACCACCAGGGTCCAGCTGAGGCTTCAAGTAAAAGAAAGAAAACACTGTAATTTAGTAACACAGACAAGCAATTGGAATGACAATATCCTTTTAGAATGTATTCACCAACATTTCAATAGCATTGAGCTAGATAGATTTTAAAATAATTTTGAAGTTTTAAGTTTTGACAGTTGATAGCAATCCTGGCATTGATAAAGGGATTGGAAAAAGAACAGCATATACTTTTATTTTACATATGCATTGATTTTCTCCCCAAATGGAAGACCTCTGTCATCTAAAAAGGTTATTCATAGATCCAAAGAGCTGATCAGGGTCATTAATAACAATAGTAAACTGATCATCATTCCAATGGGACTTGACAAGTTTCTTTTCAAAATGGATACTAATGTATTGATGCCTGTGAAGTTCATTACAGCAGTAATAAATCATTAGTCTCTGCAAAATGATTTATAAGTTGGTTGAAATGCATTACAAATATACTGTCAAAGAGCATGGCAGGCATAAGAAGGCTCTCTGGTGCTTCCACTGATACAGCGATTGTTCAGAGCAATTAAGTACCAGCAAGCACAACACTATGAAAACCACCATAACCACATGGTTGTTCCATGTGGCTTAAAAACAAAAAGTTTTAATTCAGCACGAAATCCTGCCTGGAATTACTACTGTCTTACAGAGGTTTTAAAAATTGTTTTCTCTTCATTTATTCTATAAAAGTTCATTGTGACCATTGCTAATTAAATTTCTTTAGCTTTACCAAATAATGCTTAGAGCATTTCTACTTGCAATTACTCCCTTAAGAATATTTCCATGCATAATAATATGCACAGTAAATACACTCTCAAGCATTTAACATTATGAACTAAAACTATAATGAAGTGAATATGGGTTGAAATATTTATCTCTAAATATGCATAGCAATGTGGCTTAACATTCCTACAAAGCTTTCAAAAGAGCAAGATATATTTGCAGGTAGTATTTGTCCTCTAGAGAAAAAAGAGGAATATGTTAAATTGAGAAGGGTATTAATCTTTTTCAAAAAATAAGAAGGACCTTCTGATAAGTATAGCTTCACTTCACAACTGAGAAATGGGTTCTAGATGATGTCTATTTGTTTAGTTCAGGTACAAACTTAATGAAAAAAATATATATTTTCTATCATTTCTGTTTATTTGGGCACGTGGCAAAATAGTACACCCAAAACTAGTTATGATACATTTGAAATAAATTACTTAGCACATGATATTCTTTGATTTTAATTTAAGTCACACTGGAATCTCCTATTGTTACTTGTGGCTTTGAAAACAGATACAAGTTTGCTTACTTCCATTCTCTGTTCTGAGTAACTTTAGAATTCCATGAAATCTACCTCTTACTCTATAGCACTTTTCTATATTCACATTGACTGCTTAAGTTGTTCAGATGGAAATAATCATTTATTTGACTATATAAAGAACTTTTTTTATGTTAGTAGGGAAAAAAAAAACTCCTGCCAGTATTGCTTGCCAATACTAAATGTTAACCAAAAATGTTTTTCACTGGAGATTTACTTATCACTTAGTGTATCTTTGACTTACTGCTGTCACCCTGTGACAAAGAGAGCTCAATACTATGGTTAACATAAGTGCTCCTGCTCTTTAATATGAAAAATAGTCTGGTGTGTTTGCTTTTGGGAAATTAATAGTTAAACTCAGCCCCTAAAGTCTTCACTTCAGTAAGACCCCTTAATACTGACCCTGCACAATCAGACTGTTACTCCATCAATATAACAATAAATATACCATATATACTAAAATTTCAAAGTGACTACCTAGAGTAGGGCATTTGTGACAAAATAGTTTTTGTTAGGCCATTACATGATGACTTAATCTATGACATATCCTTGAGCTGGAACCCTAAAATATAATTGACTATTGAAATTTCAGTGTTTTCACCACAGCAGTTCATGTTCTAGAATATTATTATTATAGTTGTTGTACCAAAGTATCATATTTAATTCTAATTTTCTCAGGAAGTCTATTACCAGATAACAAATAAATAAATAAAGATAATTAATTTGTAATAGTTAAAACTATATCTAGTAATAGTTATAAGAAATGTACAAGAAGTATAAGAGGAAATCTGAAAACACTGAAATGTTTCTAAAAAATCACAAAATGATACTTGAAGAAATGCAAAGACACACTATGATCTTTAAGAAAATGACTCAATATCAATAGATTTTGTTTCAAAGTTGGTTTCTATGTCTGATATCAATATAAGGATACTAGGAATTTTTGTTTTATGGAATTGCAAGTTAACCTAATGTACAAATGTAAATTTAGTAGGAAGTATAATGAAGAAGAATTGGCACTAATAAATACTAAAATGCATTAAAACACCAAAAAAATCACATATTAGAAAAATCACAATAGAATATTTGTACTGGAATAGAAAAACTATAGAATAGAGAATCTGCATACAGACTCAATGACATATGTAAATTCACTATATAATAGAGGTGGGACCTCAAACCAGTGGTTGAAAGGTGAATTATTAATTGAACATATGATATGGAGGTAACTGGAATCAAATGAAAATGAATTATACACAAGTCTTCTATCTTACATCACAATAAATTCTAACAAATTATTCACAAAAAAGGAAACACTAATGACTCAATTACATAAAATACATATTTACTTCTATTCATTGATCAAGTTGATTATTTTCCAAAAGTTTGAACAGAAAATGAAAAGCAGACACTCTGGTATCTAGACAACAATATAAATTTGTATAACATGTATAGAGCAAAATTTGGCATATCTCATTAAAATTGCAAATAAATATATGTTTTAATCAAGAAACTTCACTACATTTGCACTAAAAATATTCGTATAAGGTCCTTTATTGTAGTATTGTTTGAAATAGCAAGAAAATGAAAATGAAACACCTGTCAAATAGGGACAGTGTCATTGAATTATGGAGAATCTATACAGTGGAACACTGTACAATGATTAAAAAAAAAACAACAAAAAACCAGAAGATCTCCAAGTGAAAATGTCATCTCCAGGCAATATGTCATCATCTTTGTAAAAAGAAAAAGTAGAGGAGAACTAAGGAATTGCTAACTTGGAAGGAAACAGAAGTAATGAAGTCAGTGGTCCCCTACTTTGGTAGTGGGGTCAGAAATGGAATGATTAAGATAAAGGGATACTTCTTGTTGAATCTTATAAATGTATTAATAATTTGAATAAGTCAATGTAAAAGAAAATATTAACAATAATAAAAATGACAATTACACTACAAAAAAATCCATCAGCAGAGATGGAACTGTAGGTATTTGAAATAATATTTACCTTTTAAAGGGGAAGTCATGATTTAAGAAATGAATTAGTGTATTCTAAATTTCTGTCACAACAAAATTTCAATGTTCAGATGCCTTGCAGTCTCTTTAATTAATATTGCCAAATATATATTTCAACGGCAACTAAAGGTACATTATTAGTTGCCAAAAGTTCAAAATTCAAACTATGAGGAAAATAATCTATTAACAACATTATAAAAACAAGGCTTCCATAAAAAACTTGGAGGCTATGTATGTTATGACATATGACTCACACTTTCCCAGATGGATATGTATTATTCACCAAAGGTTGGGTGTGAAAATAGAAAAATATTTCTTAAGTTATATTGGAAGAAAATCAGAGAAGTGGTGTATAATCATCTTGCATATTTCCCCTAATTTTTATAATCATTTTTTGGGAGCTCTTACTAATAACAATACAATGGATGAAACCACTCAACAGATGAATTATTATATATAGCAAATATGAGGTAATATGTATTCTTTATATTGGCAATAATTCACAGAGGAACCTAACAGAGCTATTAAATTCAGAGAATTTCTGATATACTAGTGCCTAGGACAACATTGAACATTTAGACAGAACATGATAGCAAGTCATTGGTCACTGAATGTGGTCATAGTATTAAGAGAGCACAGTCGTAAGAGATGTACTTACTATGTTTATGTGATAGCATTTTCAACTGAATTTGGAAGGGTATGTAGAATTTTAGTAAGCAGAAATCAAGAATGCCAAGGATTCCAGTAGAATGAAGTTCAAATGGATTGGAACATAGAAGATAGTCTTAACTTTTGGAAATATAGGAGACAGCATGAAAAAAAATAAAGAAAAACAAAATTGTAATAGAAGATGGGAAATTGGTGGGATAAGACCATAGAAGAGACAGGATCACCACATCACATAATTACATGGAGTAGAGGAGCTTTAAGACCTGGAGGTAAATACCACATAATGGCTTCTCTATCCAACTAGTAGTATATCTTTTATTTAATGGGTAGTGAGCTCTCCATCCAAGACTTCTGAGCACTGCAATGACACAATAAAAATGTCTTATAAGAATTAATCTGAGGGGGCTGGGCATGGTGGTGCATGCCTGTAAGTGGCAGCCTAGGAAGCTATGGCCTGGGCCAGGGATCATGGTTCAAGTTCCGCTGGGGGCCATAGAGAGACCTCATTCCAAAAAAATATAGCTGGTTATGGTGGTGTGCACCTATAATCCCAGATACCTGGGAAGCTGAGGCTGGGGATTGTTTGAGTCTGTGGTACTCCAGGCAACGTGAGCCTGTGGTTCCACAGGCAAAAACAGTGAGACATAGTCTTAAAAAAAAAAAAAAAAAAATCTGAGAAGAGGGATAGGCACAAAGAGGGGACACTTTGGGATATACAATGATGTAGAAAAATATATATATAAACATAAAATCAATTAAAATTAAATGAAAAAAAGCAATAATCTGATAATATGTGCAAAAAAGAAATGGAATGAGAACAATTTACACCCTTAACATTATTCTAACCAAGAGTGAGTCTCTCACTTCCTCACTTGGAATCATTAAAAAAATCTACTTTGGGGCATTGGTGCTTGAAGCATATAGTAAGCAATAGTGTGCAAAATACTACAGAGATGGACAGAGACTTGGGAGACCAGTGAGAGAAAAATAATGATGGGAAGAGTTTAGATCTTGGTGACTAGGAAAATGGTATTCTCATGGGTGAAGTAGGAGGAAAAACTGCATAGAGAGAGGAAATCACTAAATTTGAAGTTCTAGCAGAAAACCCTGATGTGGGTTCAGAAGGCATCTGAATTCATAGAAGCAGAGATTGAAAATGAGAGTGAAGGGGGGTGCACAGATGTGTGATCCCCTAAATGAGATCAAAGTGGAGTTGTGGGGCTGAGGCCAAATATCTCAGCCACAGACAACAGACTCAGAGGGGTGTTCATATGTAGATTAGTGGGAAAGGTGGAGGTCTTTGAGAGACCAGGGAGTCAGATAATCACAACCAAATAGGAAAGGGTCTGAGAGATCCCTTTCTTTTCTCCCACCCTTGCCTTTCACAGGTGAGTAAATTGTTTCCATGAGGGGAGAAAAGCAAATCAGTGGTATCAAGCACTTCATAAGAGTCATCTGGGTACAGGAGAGTGTCTTTTAGATTCAGATGGTGAAGAAGAAAGGAAACAGGGATGCATAAACAACAATCTTTAATAGTGGTAATTGTCATTAAGAAAATGAGACCCATTTTTGAAAGTGAGATTAGTCCAGAGAGACCTAGTATTTAAAAATGAAATATTGGAAGGTCAAGCAAACATTTAAACATAATGGTTTCCTTTTTTTCAGCTTTTTTGAGATATACTGAACATACATCCACTTAGACATGCTAATCTTAAGAGAGAAAAAGAGAGAAAGAGAGATATTTCTTCCTCAGAAGCCAAAGGGAAGGGATAATAAGAGGAACAAGATGTTATGCTATGCATTTTTTATATTCAGACCCATGTGATCTGTTATTTTAAGAAAACTGAAGCAAGAAGAGTTGGGGCAACTTACTAGACAGGCACTGGAGTAAATGGAAAAGAGGGTTTTCACCCAAGTAGTTGGTCACCCTCACTCCTGTAGTCTGCACCCATCTGTCTAGGCAGGGAAGGAAATAAGTAAAAATATAGGTATGCTTAGGATGGGAAAAAGAATTTGAGAGTTTGTTAGATAACTCTGATTTCTTCTTGAAGTAGAAATTAAGCTCTTTCATTGAACTTAGAATCTAGAGGCTTGTGGAGACTGAGAAGCTGAGGCTTACAGAGACTGGAGGCTTGAATTTGGACATGATTTCAAACAGTGGTAGCTCTCACTTTTTTCATGGGATATATGCAGGATTGCACTTGTATTTTAGCAGACATTGTTGTTGCAGGGTCTAGATTTTGGCAAACCCAGTGTTTGTTCCACAGAGAGTTGTAGTTAACTATCATTTTGTTCAGATGTGCTAGTGCTCTCATGTTAGAAGCCAGTTTCTGCCACCCAACATATTGTCTGAACCACTTGTATTCATAGCATAGCATGAATGGAATTAGACAATGAAACTATTCTGATATTGTGTGAGAAGGAAAAAAAAAAATTCCTGGATGGAAACCATTTCTAAAGAGCTGAATCATCAACTTTTTCAGCAACTCCAACAATTTCTGTTATTATAATTGCTTTGTTAGCTTTATATATCAGACATGCACTATCCTTTAGGCTATTTATAGTCTAACATCTAACATATTGGTTCTCAGAATTTCCTCAGTTTGTGGCATGCTTTAGTACAAAGCAAAACATGACACAAGGGTGGATTTAATTCTAGGTACACAAAGTTCTGAATTAGGCAGATAGGGAGAGAGGGAGAGAGAGACAGAGAGATTGAGATTTCCTTCACTGTTTATAATATAAGTGGTTCTTTTCCTAGTGTATTCCTAGTGCACTCAGTTGTATTTCATTTTTCTAGTGAGCTCTTCTATAATAGTTAAACTAAACAAAAATCAGTTTGAACTCCCCTGATATCAGATTTAAATCCATTTGGATTCTACTACACAGAGGATCACACTCATACTATAGCCGAAGTAGAGGATCAGGAATGGATATATCCTTGGATTCCCTTAAAAATGTCATATGACTACAAGATCTCTGTCTGAGCAGGATTTAACGTACTGACTTACTGACTTAATAAAGAAAGATGCAAAATGACACAGACCAAATCTATTGGACTCAGATGCGGTCTGCACATGCCAGTTGTTGGCTAAATGTGTGGATATTATTGCTCCCACAGGGTGGTCTCCGGAGAAGTACTATATTGGGAATCAGCATTTCATTGTTTTCTGTGTCATTTCTGCATTAATACTGTATGACTTTGGGCAAGTCACTTAATCGCCCAGCACTCCAATTTACTTAACTATAAAACATGACTCCTTATTGCTCAGAAGAGTTGGAGCAATTGTGGGGACGAAGAATTAGAATAGCAAAAATGTAAGCAATACTAATATAATATTTTACACGATGCTATAATTACCTAGTCTTAGAAATAACTAGAAGCAGATGAATTTGTTGGCCCAACACCATCTGCTTCAGGTCACATAAAAGTGTAAGTGCAAATATTTTGTCTTTATATTACTCTACTATATTGGCTTATTTGTTTTTGGTCCAATTGGTATTTAATCCAGAAATCCACTGATTTTTGTCCCTAGAAATTTATTAAAGTTTTAATTTTACATGGAAATCGTAATACCCTTCAAATTGTCCCAGGTCTCTCTCTCTCTCAATCTCTCTCTCTCACACACACACACACATATCTCCCTCCTCATATACATTACTATAAAAACTAGCAGCAACTGAGTTTTCAACACTTGAGTTCTCATCTTTGCATGGCCAGAGAAAATATTTTTTTCTTCTTCAAAAACATTATCTATCTCTACCTATTTTCTGAAATGATTGCCCATATCAAAGGACATCCACTACAGCAGCAGCACTGATTTAACAGTCTCATCACATTTCTGAGTCACTGTATTTTCAAAGTCCTTTCAAAACAGACACAAGAGTTTTCCAATCTATAGCGCATGACTCTTTTCAGTGCATACTTGTATAAATTATATCTGTAATTTGTCACATTTGAAGCAATTCTTGTCTTCATTTGGTTAAGTCTGTTTTACTTGGCAAAAAGTAACAAAGGCTTTCAAACACTTTAGGAGACAAATGAATGCAGGGTTCAGCTTAACATTTAAGAAACAGATGTAAAATCTTTAAGAAATAAAAACTTTAATGTAGCTGTTTAATGTATATAGCTGTTTAATGTATATAGAAGTTATAAAGTTCAGTGTAACAGCATGAATTCAAAATGTGCCCTGATTCTTAGTCAACAGGTAAGGTGAGAGCTAGTCTAGTCTAATTAGCATATGGAAGGCCCATTTATTTTGTATTTACAAACCAGGTGCACTATTTTTTTCTTTTTTTATTGGTTACACACATATACATTTTTTACATAATTGTATACCCCAAGGTTCTCCCACTACCATGTCACCTGTGAACCATCATCTTAATCTCTTGTGCTCATTCTTCCCCTGATTACAGATATACTATTTTAATATAAGGTCAGAATGAGGATCAGTTTTCACTGATAGAAATTAAATATAAATTGTCTTTACAAAAGAAAAAATGGGATGCTCTTTTGTTTATTGTGAACTTAGCTTGTGATGGTGGTGTCTTTGTTTTTAATTGTGTTGAAAATGTTACTGAATTGCATACATGTGCTTTGAAATAATATTTCAGTGGTCATGATTAAAATTTTCTTTGTAAGTTGAAAACCCTGTCACTATACAAGCTGATATATCCTCGCTACAGAAAAACAGGATCTTTTCATGTCCTTCAGAAAAACTGATGCACTGAACTCTCTTCAGCTGAGTGAGGGAGATTTTATTATCCTCAATTTGCAGATTAATTAATAAAGGTTCTCTGAAGTAAAATGTCAACAGAAGCAGGTAAGAAATTGAGTTTAAACATAAGTTTCTGTCTTCTTTTTCAGGGTTTACCACATCTCTGCTTTTTAGACAAACAACAGTGAGTGAATGATTAATGTCAACTTTGATATAATGATGTGTTTCAAAAGAATAACTATCTTATTTATCATTTCTCTTCCCTAATACATGTACTACTACTAATATTATTAATATCAGCATTCTGATTACATGCAATTTATTAGAGTCTAGTGGGGCAATCTTCCTTCTACTTTTTAAAAATATAATTGGTCTTTGGGAAACTTAAAGACAAAGACTTGGGGAATTTCTCAATAAACAAAATAGCATAGTTTTTTATGCATCAGCATACTAATGTAGACTTAAGTATATATGACATAGCCAAATACAGGAAACAATGAAATTTTGTGAATTGAAATTTCATAAGTATTAGAATATATAAGTGCACATAAAATATAATGCATAAGCTTCAATCATAATATTTTTGTATAAGTATATAAAAAAGAATATAGAAATCAAACAAAGAAAGAAGAACAAAGAACTTGAGAAGGGTGTAAGGCCTCAAGTGCAATAGGGATTTGGTGAGTCAGGTCTCTCCTCTCAGTTCCTCATAATGCTTATGAAGATTAACAGTTAAAGGGTTTGAGTTTTTGTGTTTACCTTAAACGAAAATCATATTTGATTGAGTTCTGCCTGACCTGAAAATGATAAGATTCAGATTCCTTCTGTGTATTGTAATCACAGCAAGTACTGGCAATTATCCTGTGCAGGAGGATGCCACATTTCTACTTTTTCTTCACAACCCAGCAAATTGTTATGGCTAAGACTGCTCTAGAGAGCACTGGACAAGCAGAAGAGCCCTCATTATGGCTTTATTTAATTCATCCAAGCCTAGTTTCTCAGTCTATAGAAATACGGACTACAGAGCCTGTGTCAGAGGGCTACCATGAAGATTAAGTACGTAAATACTCTTCTAGTCACCAGCACAGACTGATCCATAGCAGGTGACACTGATTATTAAAGGGTAACTTGTCATAGAATCTAGAGTGTCTCAAAAAGGGATTTGAAGGAACACTCAATAAATGTTAGACTTTATATTCCTTCTTTCACTCCTTGTTTCTTTGCAAAATTCTAATATTTGAGTTATCTTGATTCACAAAATGTCATTTCCTGTATTTTACTATGTCAAAACATGGGATATGACCTTCCTGCCATGACGCTGATGGACTGTTCAGGCTGCAGTGTGATTCCAAGGGGATTAAGCAGCAGAGGCCAGGGTGCAGGAGTATGTCAGCCTGGCAAGAAAAGTCACCCACCAAGGAAGTCTGCTGCTGAGATTTTGGGGAGCTGGTTTTCAGAATATTGTCTTAACTCAATATTTAAAAAAACCTTTCCTCCTTAAAAACTTCTTTTTTCAGTCTTTTGTTCTCACGAACAGTTTTGTTACCTAGCATGGACCAAGTGGAAACTTGGGGAAGAACAGACAAGAAACTCATTATTTACTCACTATTTTTCGCCAAACAAAAAGAAAAACTGAGGATATTTTTCTGGTGAAACATTCCTGAATTTGGGGGGGAGACATGTATCCTTTTTTATGTAGTTGAAAGGTAAAAAATAAGATATTTGGCTTTTATTATTTAGGTTGTTACATTTATTTTCCTAGGTCACATCTCTGAATTCTTGTAATTCTTGTAATCAGGAGATTTTGCTAAAATACATTCTTAATATTTTTATCAATCTCCTAGTATCACTACCAAAGGTTTGAAAAAGCAGGGCATTTATATAACCAAGATTGTAAAATATCTTTCTAGAGAGGAAGTTCTAGAGGCCAAATTCATCTACATGGAATTTTCCAGCCTTTCCTAGATTATGATCCCATTCTTGTTGATTATCACTTATAAGTAAGTTTATTTGGTTTTAAATAGTCAACTTACACACTGTTATCTGGAGAGAAGAATTCAGGTCTCAAGTTATAGAATTCCCGGAGACTACAGAGTTAATTAACATGTCAGAAAAATAATACCCTTTGTAGATGGTGGGTTCAGGAGGGCATAAGCTATATATCATAAATGTGTGTCAACCACAGGTAGGCTAGGAACCCATTGTATGGAAAAAATTATTGCTCAAAATCAAACTGTAACATCAACTAAAATGCAGTAATGTGTTCTCTGCTTCTCTCTGACCTTCTGTTGTTGCTTATTTGAAGATCCTGGCAACTGTCAGTGATGGAATATTCATGAGGCTATAGTCATTCCAAGACTAAAATGCTAGATTCTGCCACTTTTTCAGAGATGGCTATAGAAGTGGGATTTCATTTAAATAAAAGTCTTTTTTTAAAAACACATCCTACAGACATGAGTCAGTAACAATTGTGGTTGAACCATGAATGCAATTTTCATGAATGATAAATCCTGTTTGCCCTTTTACCCTAGATATTTCTATAAAAATTTTCCCCTTCTACTAGTGCCTTGGCAATCCATCAAAAGATCGACTAGCTCCAAATTGTTTCTATAGAGAAAACATTTCTAAATGAAAAATTTTGTGTTAAAAGAAAATATTTATTTTGAATTTGATACTGATTTCCCATAATCACAAGATAAACTGATAGTAAGGTCCCAAACTAAAGCAACATTGTAAAATTGGAGAATAAATAGGATACAAACAAAAAATTTTCAGATGCTTTTCTCCAAAATCCTTTGACTGGTAAGCACATATTAAATACATACAGGATATATCTCATAATTCTATGCAAATATCAAAAAGAGTTTCAACTTGGCTCTCCCAGTAACTACATAGAATTATTGAGTGTAAGAGTTTTATGTTCAAGTGGGATTCTGCTGTATTAAACTCATTGTTAATCAGATCAGTCAAGCTCTCTTTGGAATTTCAATTTACACTTTTGCAAAATATTAGCAGAGATTAATGTTTGATTTATTCATATGTTTGATTATTCATATACACCTATAAAAGGAAAGTTCTCACTACTCAATGCTGTATTCTTTCATCTTAAGTTATGCTAAAAAACATACATTTTAGTCCCAATAGTTTATAATTAACTCTGGTAATATCACTGGTAATGCATAACAAATCAAAGGAAAATTTATTCTACAAAACTTCTAATTTTGGAAAGCAACTCATATTGTGTCTAAGTGTGAAGTATTTCTGATCTAGTAGCAGAGCAGCTTGCCAAAAATTTTTAGGAGAGGCAAGCACTGGGCCTGAGAGAAAGGTTTCTGGTCCAGGGAAAGGTAGCATATGGGCTCAGACAAGTGAATAACAGTCATTTCTGTTCACACTTCTGTCTAAGTCCAAGTTGTCCTTTCACTTCCTAATCTGATCAAGACAAACATAGGAGAATTATTCTTTTGCAATGGAAACTGCAGGAATGGAATCCACTAGCATACTGAGTCGAATTTAGACATGTTCTTTTTGACATGGAAAGCCAGTTGCATCTTTCAGACCTAAGACTCAAAGCAGCAAGTTGATTACCTAGATTCAAGGTTTATTCTCATTTACTTATTAACTACTTCAGGTGGGTGTTTTCACATGGCTGATCTCCTGGAAGGCAAGTTGGGACTCAGAAAGACAGGTGCACTCACTTGGCAAGACCACAGTTAAGGGCAACATGACCCAAAACTGGTCTCATCACTCCAAGAGCTTTTGTTTGGTAAACTTGGTATTTTCGAATGATTGCTCCTGTCCTACTTCTACCATAAGCCGGTTGTGAAAATCTAATGAGGCCATGTACAGGAAAATTCCCTGTGAGCTCTAAGTTACAAGACAACACAGTTATTTTTCATCTTTATTTTTCTCCTTCCTACTAACTGCTTAACAAGAACATGTCGCATTCTCCACCAGGGGAAACGAATCCCCACACATAGGTGTTATAAGAAAATCACTAATAATCAATATAGATAGTGTCATTTTATAATTTTTGGTGAAATTATGGGCTGTAGACACCTGTCTTTTAAAAAGATATAAATTCTCTTTTTTGATAAGTGCTATGAGACTTGCTGAAGCAAAACTAAATCTGAAACACACACAATTGTGATAGAGTGCTCAGATGCAAACTTTTCCCCTTGAACAAGAGAAAACTGGGTCATTTATGGAAAGCACGAAGAGGGAAATAGCACTGTCCTTAGAGGAATTCCTTAGAGGAATAGTCTAAGATAAATGAGACACTCGTGCCGAAGTGAAGATCTGAGACTATCAGCTGGAAAATCCAGGCTCCAGAGCAAACACTATCAGTGAGTGCTATAGGCTTAAATCACAAACTTGTTTGCCTATATTGATCCATTTCAACAAACATATTTGCAATGTTCTTTTTTAGTTGAACTGTAAAGATAGTGCCAAGATGGTCATTTTAAAAGATGGTCCCTTTTTTTTTTGTTTGTTATCAATATGGGTAGTTATTCTGTATAATTTTTTTCCCATTTAATTGATCAATAACATTTTCATTTGACCCTTCCTCTTGCAATTCTCTTGCTCTGGGACAAGGTTTGAATTTATAGATACTTAAGGACAAAGAACTATTATTCAGCCAATGGGATAAACATTGGTGCAACATAACTATTTTTTTCAATCAGAAATTGTTACCATAAAAATGAGTTATGTGCTGAACAATCAGAAGCAGTATATTATACCAAATAGCTATTAAAAGTGAAATGCTTGGCATTTGATGCATACAATATCCATATATACATGCGTAGATGAATACCTATGATATTATATTATGCACAGCATAATATGTGAAATATAGAGTATATGAATTATTGTAGATGTATACATAATGATAGAAGAAAAGTGGAAAATGAGTGTTCTAACATTTATTGTGTGGTTTTTACTTCAAGCAATTTTTAACTATTTTCTCAATTTTTGGTTGTTTACAGTTTCTAAGTGAACTTAATTTACTTTAAATTGAAAAAATGCTCATACAAGGTAACAATTTCAAATATGTACTTTCAGTAGCTGCTGCCACTATCTATTCATGTCATCTGATTGCATTTCTTGGGGCAGGAGACCTGCAAGGCAAGACTATATAAACCATAATTTAATTGTTGCAAATAAGGAACACCTAGGAGTGACAGTAAAATAAATGTATTTTCCCAACAGTAGAGAATACTACAATGAAGAGACTTAATACAATTAAATAAGTTAAACTGAAGATAATGTATAATTGGTGAGCTTTGATAAATACTTAGATCTTTGCTGAAATGAATTTATACAGATAAATGGTAAAATAAGGGTTTTAAAATCCACTCTTCTCTTGCACATCATTATCCAGGGAATATTTTTATAGTTCATATAGCCAAGAAGAATTCACTATTTTAAGCTTATACCTTTTATGACATCAGTAGAACTTTGAGTTTATCCCAGTCATTCTTAATTAGAAACAAATAATGGAACAGTTTATCAAGTATTTCATTTCTTCCTTCAAAAATCCACATAAGATTGTTTGGTGACTTTGCTTTGAAGAAAGTGTCTTTTATTACTTATTTTAGTACAACACATTAAAATCAAATATCTCCTGTAGCAAAACGATTCAAGTCCCTGGAACTCAAATAATTTTCTAATAAAAAATGCATGAGACAAATAAATGCACTTTATGTTCCACAAGAAAAGGCAGTTTCAACAGGCTAATGCTCAGAGAAAATTCATTTTATCAACCAGCCATTTCATTCTTTGGTGCTGTTACAAGCTCCTTCCAGTTGCTAGGCAACCATAATTCATAGTACCTTTTAATGGATACTCTGCTACTGCTGAGAACATTAAGGTGAAGAGAATAAATGCCTTGGGTGAATCTTGAAATCTTTCATTATGCATGTCATTCTATTTCTGTAATGCTATAATGCTGAAATGTTTCTGTGGCAGGAAACTGAGTTGTAGTAATTGCATATTCCACTCATATATGTTTTGTAAGCAGAGCAGCACGTACTTGTCTAAAATGAGTTATTTCAAACATGATTGAAATTGGACTTTTCTACTTCTAAAGGTAGTAAATAAATCTAAAGGAAGAAAGAATAGATTTAGGGTAAAATGTCTTGAAATTTCTAGTAAGAATAAAGAAATCTTAGAACACAAATCAAAGTAATCAAGCTGGTTCAAGTTTGATCAGTATGGTTTATAAATATATGGTTCATACAGGTTGAAATGCAAAAACAGAACAATAGAGTATACTGTGCATTTTAAAAGAATCCAGGATGACTTCACAAAGAGGTACACATATGCTAGCATATCTATGTGTCCATGCATATTGACTAGAATAGAAAATGCACCATGTATACCTTTCATATTGTTGTCAAATAGAGAAGGTATTATTTATGCATGGTGGTGTATTTATTGCATGCCATATTATTTTTTGGTTTAATTCTCAATCAAACACTCATTTTTTTGAGATCAGTCAATGTTCTTATATCCATAGTAATCAGGGTTTAGCCAGGATGGGCATCATTAAAATTGGTCTGTCCATTCCCTCTCTCCTCTTCTTAAAGAGGGGCATATATTCCTTTCCTTGCAAAAACAGCAGTCTTTGCCTGATAGATGCTGCATTTAACTCTACTTATGGGTAATCATAAATTTCTGGGTTGAAAAAAGAATTATGCCTCTATTGTGTGTCAATGAAAAAGGGACACTTCTTTACATAGACTCAAGTTTACGGTCCTTAACTGGTGACAGCTACAAGAGGGTTCCTATGTGAGAAATACTGACTCACCCAGATTCACTGAATCAGAATATCTGGAAAATGAGTGTTAGGGGATAGGCACCTAGTTTAGACTCAAACCTGGAGACAGACAACAATATTAAATCTGGAGGCATCTCCAAATCCAGAATTTGAATTTTAGTTTAAATTTCATTTCACAGCAAGAAGCTTTTAATACTGTAAAGATGCATCTTACATGTAGTCTGGGAAGAAAAGCTAGCTAATGATGTTATTTTGTCGAAGATGGAATATAAATCTTGTCCCCTGTTCATTTGAATTATTAAAGTTCATTTTTCTTTTGATAACTTCCTGAGTTACATCAACTACTCCATAATAAAATGCAGTTCTTTGTTTCTTCCTCCTGCCTTCCTTATGCCTCAAAATCATGCTGACTATTCTTTGTGAGGATTTGAAAATCCAACAATCTTTTTGTGTTGTCCTATGAACTCAGTATGTTCTTGTTTAGAACTATGTCAGTTCCACTAATTCTTGGTGCTGCCCTGTTACAAAGTTCTGCCGTGACTTTGTGTGACCCTCTGCTCTGACTAACTGCTGCTAGAGGCCCAGCTGAAGCATGAAAATGAAAGTAGCTGTCCTAGAAAAAAAAAAAAAAAGAAAGAAAAAGGAAAAAGAAAAGAAAGAAAAGAAAAGCTGTGTCCTTAAAAAAATGTCTCTAAATGAAGGCTAACCTTTTGTGAAAAGCACTCAATGAATAAATAGGATTCATATGGTTCAATCAGGCACTAATCACAGAAATTAAGAACTGTAGAATTAAGTTAGAATGAGCATGGGAAGCCTGGAGGGGAAGACACTATCTTGTAAGAATTGGTGCTGTTGAAACACAGTTTTAAACAAATGCTACAATATGGGTGTTAAGGGAATTTACTATATTACAAATGTGTAGTGGACTCTTGTTTTAGATGGGGTGTTAAAACCAAGGGTCTGATTGTCTACCATTATAAACATCCCTTGGTATGTGTATTTCTTGTAGAAGGAGGAGGGTTAGTCAAAAGCTTCTGGACAAGTTCCAACCACATAATTACATCCTATCTAAATTCCCTCTGTAGTTTCAACTGGATAAGGTATTTTTCACTTCTAATCCAAAATTCAGATATAGTTTTCTCTGCACTGCTAAACAGCTGCTGCATTTTCACCCCCAATGGTATTTAGAATTGGACTCAGATGGGTTTCCATCAATTCCAGGAACATTCATCTTTGCTCTCCAAGTTTAATACGGAATCTTTTTTGAATTTTGGTTAATATTGACATGACTAAAAGTCTCAGTAAATTGGGACACAAGGCAAATATAGATTTCTAACTGAACAGTGGCTTCAAGGATCACTTAGTCTTGTACCCTTCCCTCCCAGGAGAAAACTGCGTTGCTAATGAGTTAACACATATTCATAGCCTATCTTGTGGACTTGAGATATTTAACTAGTGGAGGACCCAAAGCTCACAAAAAATTACAGTAAGATATTCAAAACTTTTAACCCCAGCCTCCAACCTGACATGCAGGCCTCTTTACACTGTGCTATTATATTTTATATATATTTCTAGTAAATGAGTTCTCTTATTACTGTTTACAGCATTCAGAGTAGCTGAAATATAACAAAGGATGATACAAGTAAAACCAAAACTTAATTTTAGCTATTGAGTGAGAGCACATGTTGAGGAAATAGGGGTCAGAACATGTTTTATAAAAAGAGGTAAAATGTGCTCCAATGAGAAAATACTCAATATATTATTACCATGAATTTGCTAAATAAAGATGATCACAAAATTCTGTGTCCACAAAATGCTACACTATAAAAATTGACCAAATCCTTTGATATTATTACATATCATTTTTGGTAAGCATGTTTAATATCTTTCTTGCTTGACTAAAAGCACCATAATTGCAGGGACTATCTATATTTAGTTTACTGTTGTGTCTACTGCTAAAGTGTGCAATCTATTTCCAAGTTGAGGACATACTACACATTAAATTTTGCTGTTAGATTATTTAGGAGTTTTCCAGGTTACAAAGAAGCACCATTTATATTTATTATTTCACTCTACTTCAACTTCACTCTACTTCAATCCCCAGCCTACTGGGGATTACCACCTGTGTTTGAGCTCTGACAGCCTTTGGAAAATGACATTTGCTGGTATTCTGTTGAAACAAAATAACAAGCTCTACCACCAGATTCCAGACAGTTACAGACAATAGCTATGCTACAACAACCACTTTTTCTTTTTTAAAACAAAAACCTTTATGCAAGACCAAGAGGACTCACCTATATTAACAACCCTATTGTCTAGCCCCATATTGCATTGTCTTATATGAATTATACTTAGTTTCCACAATTTCAGCCAGATTTTACTGTCTGTCACATACTAGAAGCTCAATAAATACTGACTGATAAATAAAAGTGAAACAGCCTAGTCTGAATGAATGAATGGTGAGAGCAGACTACAAGAGGTATGATATAAAACAAGGCCCAGAGTCAACTACTGGTCCTTATTTTTAATTTTTCTATGTTAGCTGTATGACCATTTAATGTTTTGGAATGGGGGCTTCCCTATCTGTAAAATGGGAAGTTGAAAAATATTAACAAGTCACTTCACAACTCTGAAAGAGTTGACAGGTTTAACACTCTTTTCACCTTGTTAAGGCAGTGGCTATAGTGAAAGGAACGACAAAGGAATTAGAAGTCAGGCAGCACATGGATGTTTAGATTCATAGAATCAAAATGTTTAGCTTTCTCTAAAGAAGATACACAGTCATAGAAAAATTTGAGATTGTCTTGTTTTGTTGCCACAGGTTTTGTATTTATTAAACAAATGATGTAATTTCTAGAAAATTTTCTCCAGAAATAGATCATGTACATAGACAATGGATCCCACTTGAAACTTTTCTAATTTGAAAAGCACCCTTAAATTTTTTTCATTACAGCTTACTGAGAAGTTCTGATCTGCTTTGGAAATGGAAAATACTTCCTCTCCTTATGTTGTGGTACGTTGACCCTGGTCATTATCAGTGAACTCACCACAGCTGGGTAAGTTGCAGCAGTGGGGGGGGGGGGTTTTTAGTCAACATTTGGTTGAGGAGGCCTCCTTGTGGGCTTCACTGAATTCACTTCTTGTTCTGTAAATCAGTCCAAGATTTCCCCACACTTTGTGTGTAAATAGATTTCCAGTGATTTCACAGTGCAAGTTCACAAGCCTGCATTATTCCTCCGTACTGTCAAAATTGTGGAGTTACAATTCAGATTCCCTTTTTCATTATGTTCCATTATCCAATCATTCAATTTCAATCCTATGGCAATGTTTAGTCACATTTCTGAATGTTCCTTATGAAGATCCAGCTATGTTTTGTCACCATCATGCCCAAGACGTGACCAAAAACAGTACATCATCTCATCATTTTGCCCTGCCAGCATTTTGAGGCCACTTTCCTTTTAATTACTGTCAAACTCAATTTCACACCTTTTCATTCTTTGTTTAAGGATGTACTTTTCAAGGGAATATAAAATATTAACTGATATTTACACTTTGCAAAGGCTTCCTATTAATCTTTTACTGAAACAAATTTAACTGTAAGTTCAATATTAATTTGAAGTTGATGGGATGACTATTATATAAACAGAGAAAATGAATTTCCTGTCAAGCAAACATGCCTTTTCAAATCTTCTGTTTTGTCCAGTACTAGTACTGTCAGGGTCACAATAGTTCAAGAAGAACATGCAAAACTAATATCTTAGTGTGCAAGGAGGTAAAGAAAGTAGCTGCTCAGTTTCATTTATCAAGTAAGAATAAGTAGAAAAAAAACAATAGAGACCCATGCAGTGGAAGGTCACAGCCAATATCATTTCTGCAAATAGAAAAGAGAGGCTGAAGAATCAGATGTAAATTGCTGTTTGCTGAAGAATTTTAATGGGGTTCTACGTCACATTATAAAATGTTTAATTGTAACCCCATTTTAATAACACCATCTGATTAAATGAAAAGACGCCTTGCTGATCGCAATTACAATCTGTCAAACTGCATATTTATTTACAGTTTGGTTTTCTAAAACCATAAGATAAAAAAAGAAAATTCTATTCAGCTTGTCAGGAAACTATAATTATTGTGTATCCTTCTGTCAGTTTCTGCATAAAACTTTTGGTCCTAAAATGGATCTAATTATATCTACATCAACATTTTTATAAACGCTACATTTTTTTTTCCTCCATCTCAGTGAAATCTCTGCTGTTAACTAGGAAAAACATATTCTCTCTTTTTAAAAGGCATTAGCCAGGCTTGTTTGCTTTCTTTCTGTCAAGATGTTATAAAATAAAACATCCTTTTCAAAATATAAAAATATTTGCTTATGTCCCTCTCTCTCCTGGCATGAGATTACGAAGAAAAAAATATCCAACAGTTTTTGGCTGTTCTGGCAACACTGTTTGTGATTGTCTTGGATATCATAAAATTCCTTCAGTCTGCAGCTATGAAAATCTAAGTCTTTTTTCATAATTATATTCTGGCATTCAAGGACTAGGGATCCTCTACACATACAAGTAGGAGTAAGTTGCTGAAAACCAGCAAGGAAGAGACTGGTTAACTGGGATACCTTCCTTCTAAGGTCCCCTCAAACACTTTCAAGCCCCCACCTGCTTCCCAACTTCTCAGATACTTGGTGTCTTTCAGTGTGTGATCATCCACTTTGTCATGTGTCCCAGCCCCAAAACTGAATATATACTAAAGTAGCGTGTTTCACCTCATGACATTTTAGGGCCAATATAGGTAAAGAACTTGTTAATATGGTCTATATATTCATACTGAAGTGATAATGCTTAATATTCTGCCCTTTTTGGGAATCATAATTATTGGATCCACTAAAATCTAATGAAGGAGAGTATATAAAGGAGTGCCAGGGTATGATTTTCAGGCAGGAAGGCCAAAAACAATTAGGACATGGAACAATTAGGATAAGGGGCTAGAGCAGAGGCCTCTGATACCCTCCCAAGTAAGCCAACTTTGATGATTTTTTGCTAATAGGTCAATAGACTAATTCAGGTCAGTAAAATCAATGTCAACTTAGAATAAAACTAGAGAAATTCCCTGAAGGCACTAAGTTAATGCTTATATCTAGAAATATGGAAAGTTTATTGAATCAACGAATTTAATTATTTGGGTCTCAAAAATATTTGGTGTCTTCCAATACATAGAAAGATACAAACATCCTTAAAGAATGACATGAGACAAACACATGCTCTTAAAAACAAACAAACAAACAAATAAACAAACAAACAAACAAACAAACAAACAAAGCCCTCATGGTAGAAGCCATAACAAGCACACTAGTGGGGAATCCAGAGGCTATCACCTCCAACCCTGGACATATGACATGCAATCTAAACATGACACATGTACTTTATGGTAGGATTCTTGCCCAGTTCTTGGCTGGTGTCCTCTCCGATTATGAAAGTGGTTCACAAATGCAGCCTTTCATTGCTCATGCTATTTCCCTGGAAAGCCTGCCCTGCTGGTTCACCTGAGCTTCCACCCTTTGGTATTGCCTCAGCTTTGAATGTCTGTTGAAAGTCAGTCCTAAATGCTACCTAAATTTCTGAGCAACTTTTCCTATATTTGATACATAGTTTACTTGCACTGCCTTCCAAAGTTAGCTTCTTTCACCTAGTTTCATGTCTTTGCAGATAAAGTTAGAGACCAGGAACATGCTAATATTGCAAGATCCATGCCTGGCACAGTGCCTGGAACACAGAAGACAATCAATTTATATTTGCCAAATGAGTCAATTCAAGCATTTTACCTATTCTTTTGTGATGGAGAGTCCTCTTACCTGAAACTGTCCCCTAGGAACAAAAATGAATTCAGCCTAAAGCAGTCTGCTTGCAGTATCGGCAGCTTTACAAAGTTTTATATAAAGTTAAAATTGCCTACAGCTTTCTTTCTTTTTTCATGATTTTGTCCTTGAGTGTTTTTTTTATTAGCACAGTATCACTGGCTATTTTCCCTTCTTAAGAATAGCAGGTATGTAGTTTGAGGATTAGGGAAGACATAAAATCTGTGGTTTTTTAGTTTCCAACCCTGGATACCCATTAAAATAACTGGAGAAGTTATGAAAAATTACCACTTTTTTGGACCCAACCCCAGAGTAATTAGATTGAATTACTTTGGGGGATGAATCCAATGCATTTTGCCTCCTGATCTGCATTAGGCTAGACAAAATTATTCGCACTATTCAAACTGTGAATGCTGGACTACATAGAACACAGGCCTCACCTCTCAGACCACACCCAGACTTGCTGAATTCAAGTCTACATTATAACAGTATCTCAATGATCTGTAATAGTACACACATTAAACTTGAGAAGCAGCGAATATGTCTCAGTCTCTTTCAGACCTCAAGTTTCCATAATGTCCAGTAGGAAACCAACTGTATATAGCAAAAATGGGGGAAAAAAAATTGACTTCTGTTTCAGAAACCATTTCAGCCTCATGCTAAATTGTTCAAATTATCCCATATATCAATGCAGATATACTCAAATTTGAATTAGAACCTTTAGGAGTTGTTGATCTAAGATCAAATTTGAATTAGGACCTTTAGGAGTTGTTGATCTAAGAACCATATGTTAACCGTATAAATATATTTGAAATTTTTTCTCCAAGTCTATAAAGATGTTACAGAGTTTCACAAAATGCAAAATAGTAGTGTCATCAAAGCCTTTGGATTGTTATATACTTTTAAATAAATGATTCTTGAGGAATAAGGTTGGAGGAATTTGAAAATTTTAAAAAATAAGAATTTTGAAATGTTTGAGAACTGCTGGGGTTAAAATTTTAAGGGCAACCTGTCAAAGATGGTAGGTAGGTGTTAAATAGAGAATGTGTGAACAGAAACGCCATGTGGATTCAACATCCAGCTGGTTCTTAATGCAGTAGAGAGTCCTTCCACCTTGAAAGTCATCCACATTCTCATTCAATATGAACTAACTTACTTGGGAACTTATTACTTTCTCTTGGAATACAATTTTGAAATTATGAAGTAAGTTAATTGAAGAACATGATTTGATTTATCAAAATGTATTTTACAAGCACCTTTTAAAGATCCATTTCCTTAGTAGCATGGTCCTATAAATTCTTTCCAAGGCACAAAGAAATTGGCCTTGTAGAAAACTCATTTGTATTCCTCTACTTTAGCTGTGTGTGCCCCTATGCTCAGTCGTAGCTCTAGTCTGAAGCTATGGTTGGTGTTTATCAAGGAGATCCAAAGAATAGTAAATAAACACATTCACTGTCAGATGATGTTAGAGATCTGAGGATTGGCAGAACAGGCATGCTGGACTACTAAAGACACTTGTTTTACTAAAATTATTTCTATACTTAATTATTTAGTAAAATATTTCCCAACTATTTTTACTTTTTTCTTCTCAGAAACATTATTCCCTATGATGTATTTTGTAGTTTTTTTCCCTTTTCACTGTCAAATTACACAACCTCTTGGATGTCTTCCAAATTCCCTTGGGAGTTTATTTCATGGTTTAATACAGGATGGCCCATTTTAAACAGTTTCCTTTGAAAGCATTGAAAAAGGACTATTTTAAATGGGTCACTCTCAGTTTAGGACAGGGGAGTTATTTAATTTAATATCTTATACATGTAGCTGGAGAGATCATTAAAATTGTCCAGAGATATCAATGGCAATTCCTGAAGCAAAATGAGAATATGCAAAAAAATCAGAATGATATAATTCTACTGTTTTGAGTCTGTATTATTCCTTACTGTAAATAATACATGCATATATATTAACTATATGCACAATTTTCTTACTAAATTTACTTTAATAATGTATGGGTGAAATTCATAGAGTACACAATTATATATAGCATTATATCACACATAAACCTTCACTGGAAGTTATATATTGTTCTGCATTGATTAAATGCTGACATGGCTGAACTGCAGCTGATCATTTTACACTGCAGTGGAAAATGATCGAGTCATCTCTGAGAAAAAAAAAGAATACATAATACTCAAGTTCAATTACTTTTCAATTTAACTCCCCCTGCTGTCACTGCAGCAAAATCACAGGCTTAAGTTGAAATGATAATGGAATTTTGGTTTTCCAGAAGGTATCTTTGAAATGGACTTTGGTTTTGTTATAATTCCTTCAGGTAAGAGAACTTCATCCATAGTTATCTCCATATATATATAAAATCATAATTTCTTAATTTAATAAATGCATATTTAAAAATCAAAGTATTATCTACTTAATGTATTCACTTTATTGATTTAAAGTAAGTTTTCAAACAGACCATTTTGCCCTTCTACAGTCATCAGGAACCATGCTAATGTAGCTAAAGTCTGGATTTTACTTGTTTTGCTAGTTATTATTCACTTATATATTAAACCAGGACTAGAAACTCTGCCTGCAATTTTTCTTATTGTCTTAAAGGGGATGATTACTTTCTTTTAAAGGGGTGGGATCTCTATAGTTGCTAGCTTTAAATAATCTGGAAAGAAAGAGCAATATTTCTTTACTTCACATTAAGCTGCTGCAGAACAGTGGTTTTCAAATTTAAGTTTGTAACAGAATCACCTGAAGGTTCTTTTTTAGAAGACTGATAGCTAGGTAAACAGCAGGGTTTCAGAAGGAATGAGATAGACCTCAAGAATTTACCTCTTTTTTTTTCAATTTTCTTTCTCATAAAGTTACAAAAACTAGATATTTCTCTGTGCTGTGATGCTCTGTGGCTGTGAGCGGCACTTGTGACAGCCCTTGGTTGAGGAATGAGCTTAAAATTTACTAGATCCAGTGGTCTAGTTCACTGGTTCTAGAGAAATATGCAATTTCTCTTTCTCTTTATAAGCACAATCTTATTTGTACCAAATAATCTCTTCCTTTCTTTGCATGAACCTGCTAAACTTAGGTCATTCTGGTATATTTCAGCCATGTTTTAATGTTGTGGTAGAACTTTCTACACAAAAATGGAATCCACAGAGTGACTCAGGGAACTCAAGTAGTATCTCCTTTGATTACAAATCCTTCATCTATCTTCACTGACTAACAAATGAAACCCAAAAGCCTGGCTTCACAATCAAGATTCTCTATAAATTGGCCTCAATCTAACATTTATTCTTTTGTATGTATTCATTCAATTGATCTTTGCCAGGAATTATACAAGATACTCCCAATGAATGAGTCATTTCTCTCTTCCCATTTTACAGTGCAGTAAGTTTGAATATTTTTATTTGTTTGTGTTTTCCTGTGTGCCTTCATATGTGTCTTTGCTTGTACTGTTCCCACCACTTTTTTTGTGTGGAAAATAATATCTTTAACTCACAGTTGTGCAATAGTTTTTGTACAGTGCCTAGCCTAATGTGTGACATGTTATTCCCTTGATTGTTTGCTTTCCATTTTTCTCTATTCCTTTTCTTCATATTCTTAGTTTTTTAAAGTCATCTTTTAATTATTCTTTTACTTTGATTTATTTATACATCTCTTAGCATGTCATTTATTTCCATATATTTGAAGCTAATGAATGCTTAATAAAAATATTAATTTTTTAAACAAATACTTAGAAGTATGACAATATTTTACAAAGATCTATTCAAAGGTCTGAAAGATATTTATTAGCTGATTTTTATATGTTCATCAAAAATGGACAGTGGGATTTAGGTAGAATTTAAGTATCACTGAATTTCATTCAAAGTTAACTTTCAGTTAGTCATTTTCTCAAGGAAAATATAAATCATGCCCTGGTTATTGAAATGACAAGAAATGGAGAGAGAGAGCTGAGAGTGTGTCCAGTGGAGTGGAGAGAATTGTATGCGACAGGCAGTCTACCTGGCCCTTCTCTGCAGTTGACTAAATCATAGAAACTGGCATAAGGGGCATTTGTCAAAATGGTTACCCAAGGAAAACATTGAAGGTCATAGTTCTAAGCACCAAGCTGTCAATATCAATACCTCCTTTATCCAGGAGCAATGAAGTCTGATGGAAAGATCCTGAAAAGAGCATCAAGAGAGGTTGGTGAAGTTCTGCCTCTGGTAGCTGTATAAACTTAGGCAATCCTGTGAACATCTCTGAGAACTGACTATACTGCATTTGCAAAATGAAGGTTTTACCTAGTGATCCGCATAATCTCCAGTTGAAATCTCCAAGCCTATGACTACTCCTATTTGCATACATTGCAAATAGGTAGAAGCCCCATTTGTTCCTGCAGTATACTTTTAAGGGAAGGACTGTGTAATTCTCTAGTCACTGCATATCCCACAGTTACTGAAGTTGTCTAGTTATACAGGAATTCTCATTCAGGAGGATATTTTTTCCCTCAAAGGACACATGGCAATGTCTGGAGACTTTTTCAGTTGTCACAAGGAGAGGGTGCTCCTGGCATCTAGTGGATAGAAGTAGTGTCTCCAGACATTCTACAATGCACAGAGTAGCATTCCCTTCCACACAAAGAATTATTCAATCCCAAATGTCAATAGTGCCAAGGTTAAGACCTGATTTAGAGACTGAGGTAATAATTTCTTTGTGAAGTAAGCATCTATAATAGTTCTGTGCACAAAACAAGAGCTCAATAATGCTTATTAAAAATACATATATATAAATACATGTATAATATATAATTGTATGATACATACATACACAATTGTGTGATATCCCTAACTCATTAATAAATTGAGATAAGATGGTAAAGATTCTCCTAAAAATGCAAATGTGACTCAGCATAAGTGGTAAATTGATTTATTACATTAAATATCCAGTTATTAATGAGGATATATTCAGCTTTATATGCAGATGTGTGAAGAAAGGAAATAAGAATCATGAATTCTTTCACTAAGGTCATACCATATAGGATGTCAAAAAAAATTCAGCCTGAAAGCTGAAGTTTTTCTACCATCTCATTAAGATGTACAAGCTGTTTTCAATTAAAATATAAGTGATATAAATGGATATTTGAAATTTAATTACTAATCTATTTTAGATATTTTACAAAACCTTTGCCCTGTGCTAATCTATTATTGCCTGATAAGAAAAAAGAACATCTTTGGATATATATCTTTGGAGACTGTATAAAAAAATAATTAACAATCTATTGACATTAAGAGCAAAATAAGAATCTAGCTACCTAAAAGTTCATAATTAACTTCAAGTGGAATATCCAGTTGTT